>CAJHUC010000482.1:0-87949 GCA_905146915.1 Ostreobium quekettii | reverse complement strand
AGGTTCCCGGTACCAGGTTTCCTGTTCAACCCGTCACATATGAGGATATATTAATGCCGTAGTAAAAGCAGTACTTCAGCAAAGTCATGTATGCGGAAGGCAGCATGAGCGAAAGTGCAGAATTTGGCTGTAGCCAAGCGCAATGCACATTGCATTGTGTGCATGCAGCTAATGCGTAGTTGCATTAAAATGGCGAGTTCTCCAGCACATACTGCCGGTCCGATATGCCGCAAATTAAACAAATAAGGATCCTTAGCTGTACATCGAAGCCCCTCTTCAGCTTAATGCTCGACTGAAGCCAGATGTGCTACGTCTACAGACACCGTCCAGGATGATTTGCACGTGTGGAAAACATGCGCATGTGCACCCAAATTGGGAGGTGATACTCCATTTCAACTTCCTTTCCATACAAGGAATCACTCATCACCCAGCACCCCACTCTATAAACCCAAACTCGGTGGACGTCGCCGGATTTCCTCGTCGCCATGGTGAGGCGGCGCCACCGCCTCGTGGCCCGTGGCGTCTGTAAGAGTTCTGAGAGCCCTGACGACACCGGCGACGACACCGGCGACTCCGGCCACCACCCCATTCCCCCTTGCGACAAGTCTTGACGACGCTTCTGGCGCCCATCCATCCTTTCAACCCCTTTCGGCAACGTCACCGGGGCTTACGTCACCCCCCCAGTGATGTCGCCGGAGGCTGGGCCTTTTGTCGCACCCCAAAATCTTTGCACAGCCCTTCCAGCACATCTTCTACCTCCTGCATAGATGGCCTTGCGGAGGGAGCGGTATCAAAGCACTTCAAAATCAAGTCCTTGAGTGTGTTGGGGCATTCTTCTGGAATCTGAAAAGCGAGCTTCCCAATTGACTGCATTTTCATTAGAGCGTGCCCTTCAGCACCGCCATAGGGCAGTGAGCTTGTCCTCCGTACCATGTTGGCCACCAACTCATTCATGACGACTCCAAAGGAGTAGACGTCACTCTTGCGGCTGTGCCGCTTACCATTGTGGAGTTCCGGAGGGCGGTACATTTCCGTGCCAGGCTGGGGCGTGACAGTCGTCACTCTTGAATCCTCCAACTGACCCACGGTCAGGCCAAAATCACACACCTGAACGATGGGGATCTGGCTCTGGGCCAGGTGGTTCGACTCTTCCCCGCGTTGACCTTCTGAATCTGTTCCTGTGAACACGAGAAAGTTCTGGGGCTTGATGTCTCGATGGACCAACCGCTTGTCGTGGAGGTGGCGGAGCCCAGATGCCGCCTGGCGCAGCACCTGGATGAACAACTGCGTATTGTCACCCAAAGGTTGGCGTTTGCACCACCATGCCAGGTCTCCATCTGCAAGGTCCAGCACCATGACACCGTTTGTCCCGATTGCCAGGATCCTGGCGACATTGGGGTGTGTTATCGAGGCTTGTAGGACCACCTCGGAATAGAATTGCGCCAGCTTCTCCCAAGGCATCTCATATGCTCCTGGTATGACTTTCTTCACTGCAACGTCATCACCCGGGCACACTGATTTGGTCCCTTCTCCTATGGCGGGGCCCTTCCACTGAGCTCTGTGTACCTCATTGTGGCGTGTACGCCCAATTGGTGCCTCAAGGTTTGGAATCATGTAGTCCCCTTCCTCGATGAACGTCAAATTATCGAGTTTTCTTTGCAATTCCAACTTCAACTGCTGCCATTCTCCCAAAAACTTTGAGGGCTCGCCATCGGTCCTCTCGCTGAACAAGAAGCGTAGACAATCGTTGAGCCATTGCCTGTCTTCAAGGACCCTGTCCTCCGGTATGCTGCTTCGCACAATATAGTACACACTGCGTTTGTTCAAATGTTCCTCAAGGATCTGGCTGAGCCTTTCCGCGAGCCATTTAGCGTCGCCCACAGTGTAGAATTTGTCAAGGTCAAAACGTCGGGCATGCCTCCCAATCATCCGCTTGCACGCCCTGAGGGTGACCATCAGCTCTTCATGAGGCTCGTTGCCCCATACTTTCACCGTGGCCATCATCTGATCTTGCAAAAACTGCAAAATTTTGTTGTTGTACCTCGCTTCGGAAATCAGACGTGCTGTTTCTTCAACCAATCCCTTAGGAGATGTCCCCGCCTGCCCCAGCATCAACACGACCTTTTAAACCGGCATAGGGTGATAAGAAGTAATCGTGCATACGTGCGGGTATGACTTGACATTCCTCCCAACTACAAAATGAAACTTCTGGGGTCGCACGTGTGATTTACAGATGAGAACTCAAAACAAGAATCGACAGAGTTCCAATATCTTGTTTTCCATTGAAGTGTTGGCACATCTAGAGTGCATACCATTGCTTGGGGATGGTGTGGGATGGAATGAGAAGCGGTTGCTGGAATGACACATCCCATTACCACGCAACCTCGGAATAGCAAATTTATAAAGAGCGAAAAACGGAAATGCCTTTCGCTTTGCAAAATGAGCACCTGTTCAGAGGCTTGCCACTGTATTGCCAAGATATATCCTCAAAATTTGAATTGTTTTCCCTGAATCCACCGGTCATCACATCTTCACAATTCCTGGGGTATCACGGCACATTCTTTGCATGCACTCACCACTGCATCGTAATTCACTCTACTTGTGATTAGAAGGCCATCGTGAGTTTCTGCACGAGTCATGTACTTGTCAATGTCCAGCAGCAGCATGCAATAAACCTTGCTTTTACCCACTACAAGAGCGTAATCCACTTTCACACAAGGCAGAGATGGATACTTGATCACCTGCTCGCTTGAAATGGCACTGCCATCTCCTTTGCCTACATTGTCCATCTTCATGTGAGCATAACTAGGCAGCTCCTCGGAATCGTGGCCTAGGCCATGAGTTTGAATGTGTCGATTTGGAAGGCCAGCAAATCTCCGCTTCTCGGGCAGTCCCGAATCTTCATCGTCAGAATCTTCAGCCGAGCCCATTTCACACATTGTTGCCACGCGCACAGCACCACTGCCAGAATCACTTGTTCTGTGATACTGGAGAGCCATGATGGCCTGCTTGTGGCCCAATTCACTCGATTCTGTTTCAAACAAACCCTGTTCAATACCAACAAGATGTGAATCCTGGGCCAGGACAGCATTGGTGCAAAATCTCTGTCTACCAAGTAGTCCTGAATCTTCATCACCAGAATCTTCAGCCGAGTCTGTTTCACACTCCGTTGCCACGTGCACAGCACTGTTCCCATCATTACTTTCTACGCGATTGTGAGCAGTCATGGTTGCCTGTTCGGTGTCCAGCTCACTCGCGCCTGGTTCACCCAAGTCCCGTTCAGGAGCAACGTGATCTGAGTCCAGGGCCTGGACAGCATTGGGCTGCATCATTGAACGCATTTGCTGAGCATCGCCTTCCGCTTGGTGTGTATCTTCCATCCGTGAAACAGTCTCGCCCTCTTTGCTGGAAGGATCATTGCTAGACACCTGAGAAAAGGCACAATCGAGTGAACACAGTACAGGAGCAGTTCAGACTTAATCATGCCAAATCAAAGAATCCATGTCTGCGCTGCAGTACAGGGTGCAAAGCCAGGTTGTGTGCATCAATGAATGCTGCTGCATAACACCAGTTATCAGGCAGTGTGTAGGCTGGCGCACGGACCAGGCACCTAGTTGTTCTTTACGCAACAAAAGATGCCAGGACAGGCAGGTCCTGGCAGGTTATTCCATTTCGTAAATATACACACATTTCTTTTGCCACCATGCACGATGAAGTAGACATCTGCACCCATCTTTTGCCTTGGTAGTGATGAATAAGCGCCGAATAAATGTTACAAAGGGGAGGTCCCATGTGATGAATGCGCGTCGCCACCACACGACGGTCGACCCCCGAGACGACTACACATTGGTATGCCAATAGATACATATTGAAAAAGGCGGATTGCAGACAACAAACAGCGGCTTGTGGCCAGCTCAAAACCGGCTGTCATGCACGTGTCAAATGGGTTCCAAACACAGAGACAAAAAGGGCGCAGATCACAACTTACAACCACATTGTCACATTGCCAACATGTGTGACCGGACGTATGTGTTAGCGCATTTACGAATACGCATGTGGAAATATGCGATACGTATGCGCACCAGAATCATAGTGGAATTTCCCATGTGGCCTCGTAAAACGAAAACACTCCGTTCATACCATATCCCCCGTTCATACCAAATCCCCCGTTCATACCAAATCCCCCGCTGCCACTACATTACTGCATATAAAAATATATTGCAAATTGTGTCGCCAATGAAAAAACTATTGAGCGAAAATGGCATTTTCTTCCAAAGGAATGGCTCTTGATAAATTATCAAGAACTTGGAGAAATTTATTGAGAACCTTCCGAGTGATTTGAACGATTCAAATCCATTGTTTTGGAATGTCCTTAAATGATCATGCCTTCCATTAAGTTTTGCAATTTTTTTCGTTGCCGCTGCTCGCTCATACCTCTCACCAGGGGCACCAACAACGGCACTCACCTCCGCGGAGTTGGGCGCCCTGGACCGACCCACCATATGCAGGAAAGTCAACACGCCACATGTGGTCACGGTGGCGGCGATGGTGCCAATTGTTTTGTGGGTCCACCTCGCGTAACATACCTGCACCCAAACATCGTGCATTCTTTGTAGTTTACTTCGAGTCATACACACAAACATTAACCACATTCAGGAAGGACGTGAAGGAATATTCCTGCATTTTAACACTGCCATACCTCCTGATGCAGATCCTGCATGCAGGGAAATCAATGCCAGTCGATTCGCAGCCAGCTGTGATCAACGATTAGTGAACATTTCAGCAACAGATTCCAAGTCTCGAGAACTTTCGCATACAAACCGGCTGTTGGAAATAGGATGCAAACCCACGCGTGTATCACATTGCGCACGTTGCTTATTGCATTTCTGCAAATGGACTTCGTTTGCCATTGTCCGTCAACAGTGTAATCTCTCCGCAGACCTAAAGTCTAATCTGCACAAATGGAGACAGTGGAATACCATGGCAGGAACAAAGAACTGACACCCACCGCCCAGAAATATTCCTGAATTCCCTGTGGTCGCCCTGACGGCCCACCCACTGCGTTTGCCGTTGCCTTTATGGTGGCGCGGCGCGACCGCAAGAATTGGATATTCTGGAACATTTGTGTAGCATTGGATTGCAGCATGTCCGAGAACTCCTCCCAACCTGGCTTCGCACCGTCAGGGAAGCCCACCTGCCCATAGACAACTGCAGGCTCAAAATTTCTCATTTGGAAGCTATCGAATGTAGTCTGCAATCTGCGACAGAGCGCCATACACAATCCGAAAGATCTCAACTTCTCCCATTGCTCAAGTTGCCTTGTTAACGGATCTAAATAGAATCACATTGCATAAAACCGCATTCAGCATCGAAATTGGTGACGCAGTTTGCAAAGTTCAATGCTGTCATGGATATTTTATCCAGGAGTTTGTTTTGCACTTCTATGGGTGAGTGGAATTACTTCAACGTCATTTCGGTCGCCTGAATTTTTAACTTGTTGGCGGGATGGGAGCATATGGCCCAGGCATTCTCTTAGGGCATGCTCACTGCTGCTGTTTGCATCGTGGTGGGTTTGGCAAGATCCTTGGTGAATTTGGAAGAGGGGAATGTGCATACTGGCAATAAGTCCAATATCCCAAATATCGAATATACCTGATATACAAGATCCAATTTTGAACAGGAATTATCATATACCTGACATCGGAAACGATATGAACACCACATCCTGGGATGCGAACATATCCTGGACATGCATACCCAGTACATTCAAATTTCTCATGGGAAGCTGCTCAAACTTCAGGTTAATGTGCTCATTTGGCAGCATTTGCACAATGCTTTGCCAGTGAACAATTATGTTCAGTGGCCCAGGCCAATCCAATGCCTTCCAATTGCACGATTTTCTTTGCCAAGGGAAGAAACTGATGTTTATGTGAAGTGGCACGCATTTCAAATAAAGGCGCCATCTTCCTGGTGTACATAACGCCAGTGTGTGTTTGATCTGGCGAACTTACCTAAACGAATAGTACTTACCTATTATATTCAAATCCATTTCGCTGACATTCCTTTCTTATCACATGTACACAATTAGCAAAAAGTAGCGCAAGGAAGAGGGTGAAATCCCTCTATAAGGGAAGGCTCTATGTAGAGTGTTTTTTAAGCTTAGCATCAACTCGACGCTGGGCGACCTGTGACGCTAGGAGGTTATGTACTTGCCACAAATCGACGTAAGGTGGACATTTGCCAAAAAATGCTGTTGATCAGCAGCGAGCAAGTCGCGACTTGTTTCTTACACCCCACTCCCACCCCTCCCCTCAAGCGTTTAATCCTCAAGGGAGCTCTTAAAATGATCAATTGACGATCTATCATGGCATTAAGAATCCCATTTTGCAGCTCACCAACATCAGTACAATTCTGACCGTTTTCTCCTCAAAAATACCTAAAGTTGTGTACAATTGTTGGGTAATGTTGCTGTGTCATCCTGGCATCGACATAAGGATTGACGCTATGGAGGGGGGAGAAGGTATGGGACAAACGTGAAATTGACGCCAAGCGTTGCAAAATCGGCACAGTGCCTCTCCTAAGGCACAGCTAATCGTGCAAACCGCCCTCACCTTAAAAGCAACGGTACCGTTCGTGACTCTCAGACTAAGAAATTCGACAACATGTCGCCCAGTCGTATTTATGACAATGTCTGTGAACTCCCTCATGAAGACGCCCCGCTCTGTTAATGACATCTCTGGGGGATGTGCTCCAAAGTCGAATGTCAAGTTGCCATGAACAGTGGTGATTGGTCTGCGTAAAGATGCCTGCATCAAAAACCACAAAAGTCCAATGAAACTTTGAGACAATCAGCCGATCAGATGCATAAGAGTACAACGTAATGGTTAGTCACGATCAGAAATCGTCAATTCTGGGGACATACTCCAAGTGGCATGATCATAGGGTAATAGTTGACATTAGGGAAAATGACAAAAGGGGGTCCTCTGTGAGATATATTGACAGAAAGGGGTCCTATGTGACAAAAGGGGTTCCTCTCTTGGGGTGCATTTGACAAAGGGGGTTCTCTGTCCAGCCCTTGCACATTAGATGCCTTGCCAGACCGGCGCCGGTCGGCAACCCCGCCCTACCAGGGGCGACACCGGAGAGGACCCCCTTTTGTCGAATTACTCTTGGGAGGTGTTGTAGGGGCTTTTGGTGCCACCCCGATGCCATTTAAATGACACACACCCCACACCACCCACCCCTCCTGCCCTTGGTGTATCAATTAAATGCAATTGATCTCCACAAAAGTATACGAATCATTGTAAACAATGGCATGGTTGCGTTGCCACTTCAAATTCATTAAAGAACGACTTTGGGGGCAAAATCTGAAGGGATGGCACGTAAGCTTGAAGATTTCATTCTTTAAAAATCATTGGCTTCTCATGACGTTCAGTTCAATCTGGGCATTTCAAGCCATTCTCACCTACATGGCAAAAAGGAGTGAGTGTTGCATGAGTTTCTGAGCATGTATTCAAGAAGTAAAGTTGACTTGCATTGGGTCTGTATGCATGAATCAGCGTGGCTGCAAGCTATTTTGGGATCTTAACACGGTACTTTGTACTTTTTGGTGAGTTTTGTGCAATAAGTGATAACCAAGACACACTGATCGCTCAGCACATTAGTCAGGGGGTTCATGGAGTTGTTTGACAATGATTGAGATTTTCGATTGATGGATTGCGTTCGATGGCCAAGATCTTTGGTGAAAACCGGCAATATGACATGGTTTCTGCGTTCAAAGGTCATTTTTCAAACTAGATGCTGCCAATGATTTCACTTTACAGAAGAACTCTTACAAAACCAAAGTGCTACAGGTGTCCCACATCTGACAAAGCTTCTGTGTTGTAGACTTCAGCCTTCAGAAAGCCCACAGACAAATAGAATATCCAGACCACAATAATCACATAAAAAAATTCAAAGCTGTTGGTAGCATCTACGATTGTGATTGGATCGCCTCTTGCTCTCCCCCTGGCTACGATTGCCACTTTGTCTCCCCCACAGATCTGATCGCCATGACTCCCTCCCGCAGCTCTGATCGCTGTGTGCTCTCTCCGGCAGTTCAGATCGCTGCCTGGTCTCCCCCACAGCTCCGATCGCGGCGACTCCTCTTCACACCCTGATCGCTGTGGGGCCCTCCCAGAGGGATCCCCCCTAGTAGGACCGTGGTCCGGTCTAGAGCCAGACCAGTGCCAGTACCGCGCCCGTCTAGAGCTGGTTTGGCCCTTTCTGTCAACACGTCCAATGTACAGGGGCAGGTCAGAGGACCCCCTTTTGTCACAGAGGAACCCCCTTTTGTAAAGATATCTCACAAAGGACCTCCTTTTGTTATTTTCCCTTGATATTAACATGCGCAGTGGTGATCATAGCTATGGGCTCAGCATGCAATAATGCATCTCTGGAGCGCCCAAAAACTCGCCATCTGCCACACAGGGTGGTGTGTTGCACGAGCACATCAAAGGCATGCAAATAGGCAAAAGTTGTAGCTCAGGTCCACAAGCCATGGCATGGGAGCATGCAACATGTAGTTGCAATGAAGCTATTTTTGTATTGGTTATTATTCGTGCCATACTTTCGATTTTCGCCACTTCTACTTTGATGTTGGATTGTGAATGTGCTTCATTCATCCAAAACATAATGTTCATGTTGTTCAAATGTGTCTGCACCACTATTTGTTTTTTCTTGAAATTTCGGCCACTATAATGACTTGGAGCAACTGAACGCCATCAAATTTGTAGAGAATGGAGTGGTGCAACGGGCTTGGCAATGCACCAACTAGACTCAAAACCGGCACTTCAACAATCTCATGCTTTGCCAGAGTTTTGGCAGGCTTAACCCAATATACTGAATGTGATTGCAATTCTAGCCTCAATTTGTGACAATGCATCCTTGACCAGGAATGCCATACTGCGGTGCACACAAAGACAAGTTGTCCATTGCACACAGTGCTAACTTGTGCAACCATGTCCAATTGGCAGAAAACTGCCCAAGTTATACTTCAGGTTTGAGGGACATTGCATAAGAGGGCGGTATATATATCAGGTTGATGTGTAGGCAGATTAATTTTGTGCCATTCTCACCATTCTCGTTGTTTGTGACATTGACAAAGGCAGGCAAGATCGAGGGGTGGCTATCCCTGAACGGGAATCGTATGCTCGAGTCCATGGCAATAGACTACAACCAGGGCAAAGGAACAATAGGAGTTCTGTCCCTTATATTCAGTCCGTTCATCAACATCCTTAATGCAATTCCTAATGCCTCATCATCTCTTCATGCATTCAGTTGTTAATGCTTCCTCCATTGGTCCTCTATGACTTTGGCACCATACTTCTCTGTCACAAAAGGTTCAATTTTCAACAAAATTTCTTCCAAAGTTGTGCCTATGCTGTAGGAGTATACGGTCAAAGTCGATCCGTTCAGTAGTGGGAATTTGGCAATACCCTATAGCAAGGGGCCTCTAGACACAAAAACACCCATTTTCAATGAAATCACCGACACCGCCATTTTTCATGGTGAGGGGTACGTTTTCCCAGCGGTGAAACAAAGCCATTTATATAGAACTTTCAATGCCATTTAGAGTAAAGGTTGGAGGGGTCCTAATGAAGAGGTAAGGTGGCAAAAAGTAAGTTCCGGTGGGTTTGATCGCTAAACTCGTTGCGGCTTGCGGCTGCAATTCGAGGACGATCTGGCAAATCAAAGCTACCTTTAGGGCCCAGGTTTCTGGGCCAAGAGTTTTTGGCCTCCATCACCACTATTGAGGCATCTGCGGGAGGCCTCCCAACGCTGCCGACTACATGCGATCGAAGGTGTTGACGATCGTCCCGATTAGGTGGCAAACGATTCGGGAACTGGCTGCTAGGACAGCTTTGCCAAAATTGACAATTTTTGAGCACTTGAGGGGAATGGGTTTGAGAAGGATGGGTAGATGGATCAACCCATGTCTCACACAAGAGCAGAGACATGTTAGGTTGCGTTGGATCATTGGCCACATGTGTGAAATTGGCTGGAAATGGGAATTTTTTGATTTGGCAAAGACGATCCACATCGATGAAAAGTGGTTCAATGTGATAAAATATACCCAAAAGGTGTGGGTTCTACTAGAGATGGGTGTCCTAGTGCAAAGGTACAAAGCAAAGCTTTCATAAAAAAGTGATGTCCTTCGCCACCGTAGGGCGGCCCACAAGTGGCCAAACTGGGCAAAGTTCAATGGATCGATTGGCATTTGGCCATTCATGAGGGAGGGTTTTGCAGTATGTTCAAGCAAGCATAGGGTTTCCGGAGAGGCAGAATTGAAATTGGTTTCGGTGGATGGGGATGCTTGGAGGGATAAGATAGTAGAAAAATGCTTCCCCGCCATTAGAGATGCTTTTGAACACTGAAAAAAACATATTGTTGTCCAAATTGATGGGGCAAAGCCGCACATAAAATCGTCGATTCAAGCGTTGATCGAGGCAAAATGTTCCAAGCAAAGGTACAACACAGTTGTGGAGCAGCATCTAGCGCAAAGTCCATACTTTAACATCTTGGACCTTGTTTTTTTTCATTCGTTGCAAGTCCGTGCATCGCAGATCAAGGAGGGAGGAAATCTGTAGGACATCATCAGCTCCGTGATAACAGCATGATCACCATTCCAACACACTTGAGCTTGTTTGGCAAGTGCTTTTCCATGTGTTTGATGCCACATTTCGCCATGATGTGGGCAATGACTTCCTTGTGCCACATGCCAGGACAGGTAGGGCGCAGATCTAGGGGATCTCCCATGGACGTGGACGAGAATGCACATTTTTTGACAAGGCAAGGGGTAGTTTGGGGGCTGCTCAGAGGGGTCGGGACAAGCTTTTTTCTTGAAAATTGGTAGTTAAGGATTTTGGGACCCAATCCTTCCAATTTTGAACTCTTTTTACTATTTTGATGTTGTTCTTGTAATGTAATTTATCTCTCAAATAGAGGGCAATTAATTCCGGACGGAGGAAGTAATACTCAACAACGTTTGACGTTCCATTTGTCGGTGTTTGTCAATGCGTCCACCGCGTTGCCTGGGCAGGGCCCCTGCCCAACGGAAAAGCCTGGAATGACGGGCCTGGAGCAGAGGGCACTGGGGGGAAGGCGCCAGCGCCATTTTTATGGCCGTCCGCCCAACCGCGCAGACATGTTTTGGTGACGGGGCATGCCTGCGTCGCTGCCGCCCAATTCTCAATAGGACGGGCTGGCCACCCAATCTCCTTCCCCCCAACCCTTACCCTCCCGCACACATTCCGCACCCCGAAACGGCCCCGCTTTCATCGCGCTTCGATGCCCAAACTGAGTGCAGCGTCGCAACCGTCGTAGCTCGAACTGGCGGGCCTTGACAATGTTGAAGGGAGATGCAATGAAAATAAGGTGAAGCTGGGCCGCGTGAGCGTGTCTGCGATGATCGCTGCGAGGTGACGAATCAATTCGAACCCTCTGCTGCATTCAGCTAAACCAATTTACGGTGGAGCCTGGGGTCCGCTGCGGGGGGCATTCGCCGCAGGTCAGTTTGCATGGGGGTTGGGGTTTGTGGGTGGGGAGTGCGACGTCGTGCTTTTGCCAGGTGCACCCACCTGTGTGCGCTGCTGCCCGCTGGCGGTGATTTCCTCTATCCATTTGGAGAAGAAACCAACGTCTGTGTACCTGAAGATGTTGTGCTCATTCGGTGCTTCTGCGGTGGTTGAGAAAATGCCGAGGACAGTGTCCTTCTCCAACTGCTTATCTGAGTTGGAACTGGACATATCAAAGATGGGTCCGTCTAGAATACCTGCAGGGGGAAAGTGCTCCACAATTAACCAGCAGGTTCAACAAACATAGCCCAGCTTCCCTCTCGCATTTTCAGACCTGTGTCGCGGGAAGGGCACAGATGGGGGCATTTTGGTGGATTGTTGTGAACGGGGTTCGTTCAGGAGTGCACCAGTCAACATAAGTGACAACAACCAACAGTGATAACAAAAGTGACACTGAAGTGTAACAATACTAAGAAGAACAAAAACAGCAGTAACAACAAGAATACTTGGTCAACAAAGCCCACAGTGACAACAATCATGCCGATCCTGCAGATCGATAGCCCTGCGGCCTCTGCTGTTTTGGAGCAAAACCCACTCACCTGGACATTTATGCGGGTCCTGAATGCTGATGGTATGTTTTGCTGAAGACGTTGAATACTCTGAGCGGCAGACATCCAGATTTTTGTTACATGTGTAGGGTAGATGGATGCGGTGCTCCACAATCGCACCATTGGTATTATAGGCTAACTCCATGCAGAGGGTGTGCACAGTGGATTGTTCAATGGGTTGTTGGCTAACATCACGTAGATTTGGAAGAGGCACTTGTAAAACTGGCTGATGAAGCTCAAGTAAAGCGATATCAAACCCAGTTCTTGTGCTTCGATTCCATTGTGGATGCCGGTGGATCTTTTGCACCCTTGTCACCTGCAAAAAGGGGATGGTGCATTTTTCTCAATACTACCAATGGTCGCCTTTACCATTAATGTTCGATCCAAACACCAGAAGCACACTATCAAATTGTATCAAATTGGTATCAAATTGCAGAAATGCTGGATTTCAAACTTCAGTGAGAACAACAGTTCACCGCCTCCTGTCCACTGAACTTGTTGTTGGATGATGAATCTTTGAGCACTGAGAGGGTCAGTGGTGCAATGTGTAAGGTACTTCTCCGCTTTGCAGAAAAGAAGAGCCTGCAGCATTGTAGATCTTTAAAGTGCCCAGAGATGGGTGCAGCTGACCCCATCACCACTCACCAGCGTGCCTTGAATTCTGTGTCTTTCGTCAGTCTCTGGTCCATCCCAGACCATCCCATACAGTCCAAAATGAACCATCATGCTCGTGCCATTGTAACCATCGAAGCAATGTGCAGATCCCAACAAGTACTTGGCGTGAATGAGCGTAGCAGTACACATGTGCACGTCATCAGTTGACATGATGCTCACCATGTAGGCATATCCTTCACTGTGGGACATTGTCTGAGCAAGCGATGCACCCAACAACAGGATTGTCAAATCTAAACACACACAGCAGCAACCAACACGAAACCTCTGGAAAGCAAAGGTATGGGGGCAGGGAATGTTGCTGTGGACGATGCAAGCGACAAGCGACAATCCAATATGCCTTGTGGACAAGAAGGCAAGCCAAACACATCCTTTCAGCAAGTTATGTATGGTGACTTGTGCTATTAAGCGAGCATAACAATACAATTATTTGGCATAGCACCATGAATGTGAGAGTGATCTGCACCTGATTGAGTTCCAATTTAGGGCGCGCACTCCCCAAAGCTGCAAGCACAAACTTATGATGTTAGGGAGGCCATTAAGAACATTATGGGCATGATATCAGGGTGCCAAAGGAAGAAGCAAAAGTTGGGGTGTTGTCAAGCGAATCATCAGCAACCAGATTTGTTGTGCACCAGAGTGAACGACGTTCCAAATTGATAATCCAGCATTCCTCTATCTTACAACGAAACGGGCAACAGCACATTGTATTTCCCAAACTGCAAACCAAGCTTTTCGGTAGGGTCACATGGAATGAAGCGCCACGAGAATTCCTTGCGCTTTGTTCATTGAACTGCACTGTCATCTATTTGCTCATCAGGCACGCCCCACAGTACAAAGATGTTGACTGGCCTTTGTTACCTTGGGCGATTAGGCAAGCAACTATTCATGTTTCTGACAAATATTACTATAAAGATTATCATATCAGACGTGCCTGACATTTGCACAGGTCTTCTCTGCCAAACTGCGGTGTTGTGTCAGCTGGGCATCACCATCGGCTGCAACACTCCTTATTTTAAGAGTGTTAGTTCTCCTGTGTGTTCAGGCTAGGGCGGGGAGGCCCTGGGCCCCAGTGCCCACGATTGAGTTTGTTCTGCATCCGAATCCACATTCCCTCAACCGCATCGCGGGCGTGGCTGCATTGGGACGTGTGCCCGGGCCACGACTATAGGATCGTCGGGATGCCCTGTGAGATGCCTACAAGAAAGCATTCAAAATAGAGTGCTGCCAATAGTATTCCGAGCTGAATACTGCTGGCTGCCGCTCACCTTGATAGGGAAGCCACGCCAGGACCGTAGCTATGATTGTGCTTCTGTGCAGCCATCCCCCCCGTGTGGAGCTCATTCCTGCAGAGTGCCGGAAAGCTGGGCAAGGCACACCAAGCAGGCGGTCAGCCTACCACGGTGCAAAATGAAGCGAAGCTGTGGCCGCGGGTGTTCTGAGCTGATCCTTGCATCGTTCCAACAATCCCCGTGCTTCCCATAAGAGGAAGGGGGCCAACTTCCATCGGGGTGGACCAACGGCCGCGGACTTTCCAGCCCAGCACAGGAGCCTAACAGGCCCACAGGACTGGCTTCCCCCAAACCGCGAAGAGTGCTTCTCCTTTTCCACTGATACGCGGGCAGCGCACCTGGTCCACCTCGCGGCGCAACCCCCGGACGATGAAGTTGGTGACGTCACAAAGCCGCGTGCTTCGGGTGACGCCGGGCTGCACGTCGATCGGTCCACGCGAAAACGCGGAACCCCCCAGTGCCACGCGGGGCGATGCGGCCAGCAGCTCACAGTCTTGGCGCTCCGAACGCCGAGGGGCCCACTGCGACGACCCCCGAGCCGTCGCTTCCTCTGCGAGCACCAATTCAACAGCACAGCATGGGTTGTGGTGCGCATTTGGTCGCAGATGGTGCATTGAGCATGATTCTTCTCCTAGCTTCATGTGACTGCGAAGGTTCACTGGAAAGTCCAGCTGATTTGGCAGCACGGTAGACAGGTAAGATTGCGAGCGGCGGTCCATTTGATTCCTTGTCAAATCTTGAAACCAATCCACGTCGCGGAACTGAGATGGAAGCACACGGGCTGTGGCCAGATGGTTGTCATCAGTGGTCTTGAGTTGTCGTTTGATGGTTCGGAGCTTGAGAGCTGTAATTTTCTGAGTTAAGGATGCAAAGGTAGCCAGCACTGGTCACTTGTATCCAGGAATGGGTTTTCCCAGTCTTCGTGCGGAAACGATTGAAAGTGGAACAGAGCCCTCAGAGGATTGCGCATGTTGGAGATGATTCAAAAATGTGGTGAGAGAGTGAGTGAGGGAGGCAGGAGTTTCGTCGGTATTCTCGGGCATCCAGCGTATCACGACATTAGGTCCTTTCACCTGCGATTCCAGCTGATCGGAAGCCCGCTCTGCAGCCATCAGTCGGTCAGAGAGGTGTGTAATTTCGGTGGAATCTTGCTTGCCCGTATTTTCCACCCTTTTGACGTCATTGGTGAGAGAAGACACATCAGCTTCGGTAGCAAAAACGGAATCCAGGCAGGTGTGTATGGCTTGAAGTTGTTGGGCAAACATTTGCTCGAAATTTTTCATAAGAGAGTCCACCACAACTGAAAGAACAGCCCCCTGTTCGGGAGGGAGAAGATCTCGAATGTTGGACTGCAACTCTTGCCTGGCAGCTTCATTGATGAGGGGCATCGTCTTCATCACTTCTAGGCATCGAAATTTCATAGATCATACATTTAGTTTGTATTCTCCTTAGATTTCAATGAACCAATCACCGACTCTGCATTGCTCAGGCAAAATAGGAAGCTGACGGCTACCTCATTGCCTTGTTCTGTAAAAAATCATGATGATGATGATGACTGTGAGGGTTCCATCATTTTCAGATGATGACACCCACAATGCACCTCCGCTGAACATGAACATGACCTGGGAAGCGCAAGAACAGTTCGCAACCAGTCGATAACAAGCAGAGGCCGTAACAGCCTTTACAGTGAAGAAGCCGCACGCGTGCCTTCATGCCTTTTGACGCCCACAACTATTGGATGTGCATTTAATTTAGAGCAGCTGAGATTTTTTTATCTTAGGCCAGTGACGGAAACATAATGGAATTTGCTGCAATTGATGCGCTGACCTTGGTTGGGATCTACCTTTCGGATGCTGATTGGCATTTGTTGATTTAGATTGCCTCAAAACAAGGGCCTTGGGATCTTTGTATTTAAAGGTCTGGTCGTGTGAACACTTTGCCTCCCGACTTCTTTCTGGGCTGCGTCTTTGAGGAGTTTTCCAAGCGTGTCCGCCCCCCACGGCCCCAAACCTTGGCTGAACGCCTCGCCCGTCTGAACTGGTGAGGGCCGAACAGTCCATCGACGAAGAGCAAACCACACCACGCAGCATTGGTTGCTTTCTTCTCCCAAAGTACAGTACAATCTTCGACCAAGGCTATCAAGGAACGTGTCGTGAAAGGTGTCAAGAGAGGTATTCGGAACGCGCGGCAGGGGGCGGTGATGGGTACCATTCCCGGTGGCGGCTGCCGCGGCTTCCGGTGGTAACTTCCGCCGCCGCCAGCTCAACAGCAACCTCATGTCGTTCCGGGATGACAGAGTGAGCCCTGCACTCCCCGCCGGCCAGTTCTGGCCCAGGGCTTGGCCAACACCAAGGGCTGTTCTACCCTCCCCGGCTGCAACCATGTCCACTGTGATGTGTTCCGTACGAAAATTGCCCTGACATTCAGTCATTTGGTTTCATGAGAGAAATCCTGCACACAAGAGCATTGGCTGCAGCCACATCCACATCCAGCTGGATATGTACATATGGAAAAAGTCTTCAGACCGTAGTTGCTTGCGATGAACAGCATATAACAAATATTCTGAAATATTCTGTGCCCCTCTGTGTGTTTGCAAAGGCGGAAACGAAGGTCCCAACACTTGCAGTCAACCTTGCCAAACTGGCATTGACTATCAAGAAACACTACTTGCGTCCAAACAAGGAGAGGCGATGCGCGCATCAAGACGTTGAGCCCCATACTGACAGCCATGGACAGTCGCTTTGGGAAAGATGTGCCTTATGAAATAAAAGGGGCATTGGAAAACGTAAGGTCGGAATTGACGAGGATGAATGTCCATTTAAAGAGCGCGACAGGACAGGATTTCTTCTCAAATTGTTTGAGGCGCAAAGCACAAGAGACAAGTTTCGGGATATTGAAAGCAAGCTGGGTTATGCTGTCAATGGTATGATGTGCTTTTCGCACAACATCAGTATTCTCCATTTGTGCAATACATTATTATCCACGTCTCCAGCAACAAAAACTTACATAACTGTGAAGTTGAAAATATGAACATGCGTTTCATCAACCGGAACCGCGTACCGCCGTTCGCTGCCTTACTTGTTCTATGCGTCTTGCACGAGAATCACTGCAGAATGAACTTTTAAGTGTGTCAGCCACCACACAATGCAGCTGCTGCAGACTCCAGACAGGATTCATGCTGTGTGATATTTGGATCTGAGATCCAACACATGCATTTTGACATGTAAATATGCATTATATACGCGTTTTGCTTGATGAAAATTGCTTGCACTAGCATACACTGAATTACCTGCAAAGTGTGGTTCTGCTCGATCCAAGTGAATTCGCTTGCAATTTGTCTTTCAGAGTGCTTTCGTTAATGTTTTCTGTGCTTTGCTTCGTCGCGTAGTTTTGGAAATCGCCCAACAACTGGCAGCATTCCCAAGAAGATTAAAATTATCGAAGATAAATGCTGGTAAAGTTAGATATTTGGGGAGGCAAGGTTGATCTCATTCTAAAAAAAGCCGTGCAGAAGCTGAATTGCGGTGCTGAGCACCAAGAGGACAGCAATGAGATGTGGGGTCTAGGACTTGGAGAAAAAAAGTACATAGAACAAATAAGTGCATGGGTACATATATACATCCTCCGTTGCACAGACATTATCACCTGTGACTTTGGCGCATTACTTCTGCATCATACAGAATTATTGTTCAACAAGGTTTCCCTCAAAAGTTTGCCTTTGAGTTTGGAGTATGCGGTCGAAAACTTAAGTCAATCCATTGAGGATTGCTGACTTGGCAGTAGTTGGCACCAAGAGTCCTCAGCTTAGAAAAAACTTAAATTTCAGGGTGACTGCGAAAATGGTTCTTGAGAGTTTGTGGACCGAATTTTTCTCCATTCTGGTAACGTTTGTAATCCAAATGCGATTTTGGAAGAAAATTTTCCAAATAATAAATAATGATTATGATCAATATGGGACCGTCTGATTGGGGCTGAAAAAGACACAAGCGTACAAGTATAAAATAGATAGATAAATATTAAATGCATACATATCCAGCCTATTCACTTGATTATATAATTAACTGATAAGTTAATGAAGAAGCATACCGTAACATATGCAAGGACGAAATTCAATGACTACATATAACCCAATATGTATTTACTGTTTTGAAGTTTTCCTTGGAATGTGTGTAAATATAATTAACTATCATGTTAATGAGTTTCTGCGAAGGACGACAATTGGGTGGGCGCGCAACGGCTACCGTATTTACCCGGTATTAGTAGGCACACCCTATTAGTATCCACCCCACTCTTTGGGGCCGGAAACCACGTTAGTATCCACAACCCGGTGCCAGTATCCACCCCAAAACGTAGACAGAAACGAGCGAAGGCATGGATGGTGGCAAGGCAAGGCGGCGGCTGGCGTTGGACTGGCGTTGGACAGGCGTTGGACCACGCTGCCCAGTCTAGGCCAAACCGCGTTCCCTGCGATTCGCACATCGACGGGGACGATCGGGTTGGGGTGGGCGCTGTCAAGGGAGATGTTGGAATGGGGCCCGCAAAAGGTCACGTGGTCGACTGGCCGCCGTTGGCGCACTCAGCGCAGGATCGCAGGGCAGCGACTGACGCCATTGGGCCCGATCAAAGAAGCGGTCGAGAAATTAAAGCCGGCCGGCCAGAGCAAGTTCCGGCCTGGCCCCTGCCAAGAGCGGCACAAGGCCAGCGCTAGGAATGGGCAGGCAACGTTGCTGGTCGGGACGGCTGCCGGTGTGAGACCCCGCGTGGCAAAACTGCCAGCAAAACTGCAGCAAAACGCTTCAAAGGTCGGGCTCATCCCCAATTCGCACATCCCACTACCACAAGGCCACCAACCCAATCACAAATCCCATCAGCCTTCCCAGCCGCCATGAACCCGGGAAAATGCCGCGTGTCCAGCCCATGGTAGCGACGTGGCGTCCCAACGAGTCGAGACCCATGTCAGTCCTCGTTCTTTGCATTGCAGAGATAAACACGCCTCAAGCATTTCAGCGAACCCCTGTTGGCCCAAATCGCCAGTCGTCACCACCTGCCAACACCTGCCTGATGCAGCCCCAAGTCAAGGTCGCTAGCTCCCGTGGAGAGGCTAACAACATCCCGCAATAGCATTGCCATTTTGCCCATTTCTCGGCATTTCATGGCCTGTTTGTCAACAAATTTCTTTGCCTACTCTTTGGATCAGGGGTCTAAACCGCGTTAGTATACATGACCCACTATTAATATCCACCGCTCAGTTTTGGGGTCCAATACACGGGGTCCAATACCTACTAATACTGGGTAAATACGGTAGTTCGGGCCGTCCAGCCCCTTGGATCAGTTTTTGGGCCATTACATGGCCGGGGTCAGTTCTACCCGACGGATCCAAGGGCAGTTGGGTTGAGCCTTGTATCTTGAGCGCAACCAAGGGGACCGGTCAAGCTGGCCCTTGGGTTTGGCGGGGAGTTTGGTGGCAAGTGGGAGCGACTATTTTAGGCGCGACCCTTGGCGCCCCCCTTATCTTGTTTCGCTTCGCGCCAACACTTTGGCACAACCCGGAACCACCGAGTGGTTGGACCCTCCGGCCTTTGCGCCGGGTCCTCTTTGTATGAACCCCAGCCCTGCCGAACACCGGCTGCAGGCGCAGGCGCTTTGTTTCAACTAGCGCCTCCATGACCGGCCCATAGAGCACACGTGGGTCTCCGACCCCCGCTTACTCCCGCGGTCAGTCAACAACCGCATCGCCTGGCCTGACTTCACGTCCTTCCCGGCCTGGTTCGACATACAGGAGTTGGGCCAAGGCCAGACCGTGGCTGCCGCCTTGGGACCCAACTCCAACTATTTCTAAAAATATGCGAGTTGGGCTCCTTGAGTTGCATGGCAGCTTGACTACACGGCGGCTTTCATGGACCTCGTTGCCCATCCGAGTTTCCTGCCTTCGATCTGCGACCTCCTTCTCCCCTATGTCTATGCCTTGGTCTCCATTGCTGAGCGCCAAGAGGATCAGCTCCGTCTTCACCAAGTGCATGCGAAGCATCATGGCACCGGCTTCAAAGGATCCTGGGGGCCGCTGCAAGCTCAGATCCGCCTCAGCGAGCCCGAATGCGGTTTCACCACCAATATCATCGACGGCATGTTGGGCGCCATTCGCAAGGAGCTCCTGATGCAAGAAGTCAAGCTTGCAACCAAGGTGGCTGCGGCCAGCCGTGCGAGCAAGGTGGGGAGTGGTGATCCCCCCCAATTCGAGCGGCCCATTGGAGAAGCGGGGGAAGTTGCGCAATCAACCTCAAGCGGCACGTCCACCTCCGGATGCGTGACCGACTTCCCTTATAACTGCACCCATGGACGGCTCTCAGTATGATGGAGGATTGGAGCACCATCACACGTTCTACGCTAGATCCATTTGGGTTTTCCACTATCATGGGAACCGCAGGGTCCTCCCCCGCATTTCGATCTTGGCAAGTACCCGATCTGTTTGGCGGTGGAGCAGGCGGGATGGGAGGCCCTCCGTGCAGAGCATTTGAGTTTGGGAGCGATCATCAAGGTAGATCCCGGTCCCAATTCGCACATTTCTTGGGCTTCTTGGTTTCTTGGCCTTCTTGGTGGAAAAAGGGCAAGAAAACGGGGTGATGAAGTATAGCCTTTGTGTTGATCTCCGCTGGATTAATCTTCACCTCCGCAAAATGGGTTTGCGGTATAAAAATTTATGGATTTTTGGTCGCTTGTTGAAACGAGACGATTTTTTTGTCGGTTTTGATGTCAAGGATGCTTACCATCACTTGCGGATGTGGGTGGAGGCCGAATGCTTTTTACAATTCCGAATGGGCAGGGAAGTTTTCGCTTGTTGCGCCCTGCCCTTGGGCCTTTGGTTGTATCCTTACTTTTCCACCCATTTCATGTGGGTGGTTACTCGTTTTCTTCTATCCCCTAGTTCATGTGCCAAAGCAGGGGGGGGGGGTTCAGTTTGGCTGTCTCCCAAGGAATGATTCGATTCGCTGCTACTATATACACTATATTATCAGTAACCCCATTATTATTGTGGCCTACCTAGACAATTTTCTGGCGGCAATGAGCAATCCGCACTAATTGAAGGAATGGTTCTATTTAGTTAGGGAGATTTTTGGAACCTTAGGGATTCGTTTTAAGGATCGCAAATGCCAGTGGGATCCTGTTTAGGTCAAGCGGCACCTTGGGGTGGTGGTGGACACCAAGGCCTATCGTTTTTATATTTCCCGGGACAAAGCGACACTCCTTGCCAAACGGGCTCGGATCCTTTGGGCCCGGCACTGGCTGGTGGCTCGCAATCTGGCCTGTTTTTATGGGCAAGCCATTTCGGTTTACTTGGCCTTTCTCCTCGCCCGGTTTTTTCTTCAAAGCCTTTATACGGTGCTACGGACCAAGCGGTCTTGGCGGGAACATCTTCGATTGGACCCACAAGCATGCCTTGATCTAGAGGCTTGCGTACATCTTCACCATTGGGATTGCTGGCCCCTCAATCCCGATGCGATACCCTTTGCGGGTACCCTCGCCACGGACGCCCCATTGATGGGGATGGGGTGCGAGTTTCACCCCCCCTTATGCCGATCACCTATGGTTGGCCAGGGTTTCTTTGATCGATCGTTAATGCATATTAATGTGCGTGAATTGCGGGCAGTGGCCTTGGTCATTCGGGCCTTTTTTCTGGCCGTTTCCCCCTCGATCTCAACTTGGCTACACATGCTAGTGGATTTGCAAGTGGTCTTCTTTTGTATCTGCAGCATGACGACGAGATCTGACGAGTTGCACGGGCCCTTTTGCCAACTGCAGCGGATTTGTTCGGCCCACGAATTGCTGATCGACCCGGAGTACATCCCGTCCAAGGCCAACACCATTCCAGACCAATTGTCGCGGATTCATGGGGAAAAAGATTATTGTCTCAATCCGATGATCTTTTGAGCCATTACATGGTGATTTAGGGTACGGACCATCGATCGGTTTGCTTCCCATCAGAATTCCCTTTGCCCCACATTCAACTCAATGCATCACAAGCCCCACACTTTGGGGTTGGATGCTTTCCTCAAAGACTAGACGGGCGAGGCCAACTAGGCCAGTCCGCCATGGTTGTTGCTACCACGCCTCATGGCCTTCCTCCTGCAACACACAGCGGTGGAGGCGGTCGTCCTATTGCCGGACTTGCTATCCGTGATGTGGTTCCCACGCCTCTGTCAGTTGGCATCACGGGAGATGAAGATTCCTCACCAGCCAGGCATGTTCACGCCAGGCGATCCCTTGATCTTGGCCGTTCTGTCTCCCCCGCGGTGGAACCTGCGAGCCTTCCACATTCTGCCGAGGATTTGGGCACTGAATTGGGGGTTGTGGCGCCCTCTTCCCACTTGGGATCGCCGGTGGCCGACCCCCTTTTGGTGGAGGTAATGTCCAATGACCATCCATTGTTTGTTGCGATGTGGATGGCCTTTCTTCATTCGATCGGTCCTAGATGTAGCAGGAGTTTCTTTCCTTTTATACAAAGTTGATGCGGTGGTCCATGCATGCCAAGTTCAGCCGCTTGCTATGTTTTGCAAGGCGCACAACTTGGTCGCCCTGCCCGCTCGGCCTTCAACAGTCTACCGTTATATCCATTTCTTGCGGGAGGAAGGGCGTGTGGGGATCCGCAGTCTGCCACAATATTTGGCCGCCATTTCGATGGTCCACTAGTCAATGGGCCATCTTGATTTCTCAGCTTTTGATTCCGTCACCTGACACCTTACTCGCATATGGAGGCGGCAAGAACCAGAGCCGGCCCATTCCCACCGCCCGGTTCCCACGGATCTTCTGTGGAGCGTCCTGTAGTTTGACTTGGCTACGACCGACTTGCGGCTACTCCGCGTGGCCTGCTTGGCTATGCTGGATTTTTTGTTCTTCAATCAGGTGCAAAGTGGCCATTTGGTCCTCCTCGACGACATCTATTTGGAGAATGGCCTGCTTGTTGTCCAAGAATGCCAGACCAAACTAATGGCTTCTATGGATCCGCTCATGTGGTGCCGTTCCTGGGCATCGTGCGGCACGTCAACAGTGGATCTCTTCCTCCGGTGGTCGGCCGCACGGGACAAGGCTTGGGAGGATGCGGGCGGCTCCCCCCACCATTTATACATGCTACCTGGTGAGCAGGATCCCTCCGCGTGGACCGTCTCTGGCTGGTTTCCTCTGTTGCAGCGTGCCCTCCCATCGCCGCCTCTGGCGGCCTTCGATCACCACGGCCTTCGTGTGGGTGTGTGTGGGTGTGTGTGTGGGGGTGGGGGGCGCTAGCGCTGGTTAGGCCTTGGAGGTGCCGGAGGGCCGCATCCACGCATGGGGAGAGTGATGCAATAATGTGATGTGGAAGTACATTGACGTGTACCGGCTACCATCTGAGTGGGACTTCCGCTTGTTTGGCTGGATGACGATCATTGCCGGCGATTTGCACGCACAATACGGGCACATCTTCTGCCCTGGAGGGGCGTCATCGGCCCGTGTGTGACTAAGGCATGACCACGCCTTCGCTCCGGAGGAGTTGCACCGTGCCCCACTATGAATGGGCACATTTCAAGTGGGTCGCCGAGCGGTTCTTGTATTAGTGAGGTGATGGACACCAAACTGTTTGAATGTAATGTATTGTCATGTAGGGAACACGGGGGTGGGGTGGGGGGGGAAGAAAACCGGTAGAGCAGAAATGGGATAGAAAATACGTATTTGGATTGGGTGCAATTGCGATGGTTAAGCGTTTGATTCAACCGCTGTCGCAAACCATCACAATTTTTGGTGGATTTTGCAATTATATTGCTTTAAAGTACATACCACTGCTACATCCAACCTGTGTTCGGTTGAGTAAGCAATTAAAAGACTTGCGGCCGCGACTTGCCTTGTCAGGCGATACACATTTTCGGGGCTTATTATTGCTGGAATTGGATAGGAACACTTTGAAGGATTGTCCCCTTGCAGATTCAACAACCTGTTCGGGCGACTAATCCCTCACCTACGCAGAGGTAATCGGGTCGGAACATTACAGTATTTGTGACAAGCAGCTGGCAAATTTGCAATCGATTTCGTTTGCACGCTACTGTGACAGTGACATTATGTCCAGAAATCGCCACATTGGTCCACGCACCTCTATAGGAAACATTGGAACATCCCTTACAAAGACAATATCGATGGCAGAGTTCAATCCAATCCCTAACTGAACGAGCCATGTCCATCCAATGAGTCTCATTGTTGCCAATAGTTATTCACTGTGTATTCCCAAATTGTTCACACCACTGGGCCTATTTCTGCGGACACATGCTTGAAGTATTCGGCAGTATTCAAAGGTGTGTGCGCATGAGTAGATCGCAACTGTCACATCACAATGGCAGTGACATTGCCGATCCGTCGCAAACCATACTGAGTATTTGGTACACAAAGTGTGGTTGCACGAAGGGCCAAAATTTGCTGCCGTGTGGTCCTAATTACGAAAAGCGTTAAAAACTAAACCATTACGTTTTGGCTTCATATTTTCTGTAGATCTTCATACCTTTTTTTGCTCCCTATGATGCATTCGGCAGTGGCACACTACTGGTAGCTATTGGGCAGCTATTGGCTGTATTTGGGCTGCATTTGCTTGCACCTGAGACATTATTATTGCCTGAGGCTGATGACAAGGACATAAATGAATTTGATGAGTTTGAAGCGTGGATGGTAAATTTTGACGTGGTTTAAAAAAACAATGCTTCTGTGCTAGTCAAGATCCAGGATTGCAGTAGCACTAGACGTAGGGATGAGAACTAGAAAAACGTACAAAGAAGTGCAAAAACAGTTGTTCGAGTGAATTGTTTGCTTTCCAACAAGGCAATGGGGTCACCCCGGTGGTATGCAGTCTTGGCTGGCTGCATATGCGTGTCTGAACGCTGTGTGTGGTGAAGAGATTGTGTGTACAATGTTTTAATTTGTTTTCACTGCAGTCTCCTGGAGCCAACCAGGTCGTTTCTTTTCCTATCAGCTTCGCAGTTTTACCGAAAACAGTTGTGGAAAGTGTAATTTACGTAGCTTGGGGCTCAGTGCTATGTTATCATCTAGAATAATATGTACACGTACTTACGTGTATGTTTGGCAGAAGTTTGATACTGTCACATTTGGCATCACAATGCTGTCACAGGCCTCGTGCACTGATTTTCAAGAAAGCTGTTCAGTTTGCACAGGCATATCCAGCAATACAATGATGGGTTTGCTCTAAATTCAGTTGAACGACATCAACACTGTGCAATCGGTGCCAAAATACCAACAGATGCTGAAACAGATGCACGTGGATGGGTAGATGCCCGGTACAGGAAGAGAAATAACAAAGGGAGCGGAAGAGACGGGAATGGCAGGAGTGCACTGCGAAGATGGCAAATGCTCGGAAGCTTCGCCAGCTGTTGATCAGTCGGCATCAGAAGCCTTTCAACCTCAAGACGTTTTACAAGGTCTTCGAGGCAAAGGAAGCTGTGGAGAGGACATGGGAAGGACTACAGACTTTCTTGGAGTATTGGGGAAACTCATCGGTGAAGATCAAGGCAGTCGTGCCCAAAAGTGGTGTTGATGTCGACAGGTGCAGCTTCATGGTATACCTTGTGTACGTTCTCCATGGCGAAGCATAATGCGAGAAATGAATGGATGCTGGCAAGAGAGCACATGAAGTGCCAAGGGGGAGGGGTGGTGGGACATTGTTCCATTTGAAGCTGGGAGGCAAGTTATCTGGCACCGTGTACAAAGGATTGTGGAAGAAAACGTGGACAGAGGAACCTGTGGTAGTGAAGTGGCTGGGACAAGAAGACAATCCTACAAGAACGGATATTGGTAAACATACCATAAGTCACTTAGTCCTGGTACTTTAGGACGAAATTGTGACTAAACTTGGAATGCAAAAGCAGTGTGTTGTACTGACCGAGCTGTGTTAAAAACTGGGTTAAATTGCGTTACGAGATTGCTGGTACGAGCCGGTCTGTTCACACTACGGATGTGTGCAGCTGAGAAGAAGGATATTTTGAAGTTTCCACAGGAAGATGATGAGTTGACACATATGGGACAGGAATTCAAGGCATATCGTGCTGATGAGGAGAACGGTGACAATCCCAAGGGCGTTGCACATACTGGACCTGTATAAATTGTGGGTACACTTGTCTGAATGACAAAGGTGGATGAACTTTCGAATGTACATGGCCTGCGATGAGGGATAACTGTGCCAATACAGGATTTAAGGGTATTGGAGACGATCTGCCCGCACTGCTGACACGCGCGCTTGAGGAAAGGAGTTGCCATGGCTGCTGCAAGATAAGCCAACACACTTGGACGTCCAACAGAACCAGCGATAGAAACTAAAGGACGGCCTGCCAAACACCCCAAAGCGGAACAGTCGGCCAGTCAATTATGGCCATAAACGGGCAACCAACATGTTAATGTTTCAAACATTGAGAAACCCGTTTGATGGAGGAGTCAGGAGAGGAATGGCTTGAGCAATTTAGCAGCTTATGCCTGTATTTCAGAAGAACAAAAAACAGCGTTTGATGGTAGGAACTGGCTGCAGATGATCGCGAGAGCTGTCAAATCGGCTGAAAATCGGGCGGTCACTTTCTCTTCCACAATAATGTACTTCTGCATAGGATCGAAAAGAATAAAATGGAGGCAGTGCATGATGAGGGATTGTCCAGAGTAGCAGAGGAAATGCGCCAGCGACGCCCCTCTCCGTTGGGCGCGTCCTGGTCTATCGACTTGGATAATCTTCAATGATGTTGTCTGATCAGCTGGACAGCTGTTTGTAGGGATTGCCATCATTGGTGGTTCTTTGATGTTAAGAAGACGGGGAAGGCATGGCTTGTCATGGAATAGACAGAATACAGTATCAGTACCTGGATTGAACACAAAAATGAAGATAACCGTGGAGCCGATCGGCCAGCCAGAATGCATAGCCATGGAGCCCCGATGGTACCTTGGGATGCGCGTCCAAAGTCGCCGTACACCATCGTTTGTCATGGCAACCTTGAATGTCGTATGGCAACGTCGGGCGCTGAGTCGCGGAACGCCTCAGAGCCGTATGTACACGGCAGCTGCATGCAGCGGCACGCTCGAACATGGGTGTGAGAGCATTGTTGCCAACTCTCGACGGCGGCAATGACGATGGCGGAATCGCATGGGCTACGTTGCGCTGCTTGCATAGCAGCAGCCTGCCTCACTGTGCATGAAATATGCATGCATACAAGGGGCTGCGATGAGCCCAAGAGACATTGGAATCCATGATGATCTGGACTACTAAGCGCGGCTTGGGTGTGAAGGCCTGCTCAGCAATAGGTTGCGGGCAAGACGCTAGCGCCTATGGCGGAGGCATGGGGGAGCAAGCGAGGGCAGGCTTAGGCGAATTGCGGGCGGCGGGACGCATGGTGCACGCGCGATTGGACAGGAGGCCATTGAATCGAATCAAGAGGGCGCTGATGTGATGATGGCAGACGCGGGGCAGTCATACTCATAGCGTAGTGCGAGTCTAGAAAGTTCTGGACATCTGGAAGGTTCGGGAAGAATCAATACTCACGTGGGGGTGACATGATAGCTTAGGGATCATCTGGCTGATCATGAAGGATCTTGGAAAATTGTGGAAGGCTGTGGAATAATTGGCCAGTCTATAAATAAAGAGGGGGCTGTTGCTTTTTATCTCTCTCCGAAGGCACTCCACTCCCTCTTTTCGCCTGGCACATCCGGTTGTCCTGGCTCCCCCCCCGACTGCCCATATCTCTTGGTGACAAGTATCGAGCTCCAACCGAGGCGTCGTGAAGTTGAATTTGAACGCAACAAGAGGTTGTTCGCTGCTGAATCTGTGCGTCCAACTTGGTGCTGACCCTGAAGATGTGTGTGGGAAAGGGGGCCACTGCTTACAGTAGTTGGCCGTGCGAGTGTGCGAGTTGAGGGTTGCGAGAACGAATTGCTGCATCGCGTTACACATGGTTGGGCGATGACAGTTCAGGTGAGTTGTGCATGGGCGCTGCGTTGTGTCTGCGATCCAGGGCTGGTGAATGCGAATCCCGCAGCATATTGAGTCGCATGTCAGAGAATCTTACATAAGGTGACGGGGGGGCATCTTGTACGTTCTTATGGAAAAGGGTAAAATCAGATTTGACTTTGAAAGCTCGGACGGGTGCGCAGCTCCTGTTGTGAGCTACAGGAAAAGCTCCAAATTCTGCGAGGTCACCCACGGGGAATCCCCGTACCCCCATCTTTTCCCATAGCTGTCGAGGGTAGAAAAGTTACAACGTCCAAAGTGTACATGAAATGTCTGTCATGATCTGTCTCAACCTCCGGTGCCCATCATAAACTGGGGCATGATCAAATCCGGAGATGATCGTAAAAATTATGGTAGAAGCCATCGAGTTTAAGTCTCCCTCTTCCAAGGGTAACATAGAATCTTCCAGAATAGAGACTCCTCCCCCCTAACGAGTAAGTGATAAGTGCCCGCCAGATCCCTCAAAGGCTGACCTACAGAAAAGTGAAAGAGAAACTCACGTACCTGTAACTTTTAGGCTGTAGCCTTTAACTGGGAACCAAACACGCCAACTGCGAAAAAGTTGGAAGGAACTGTCCAAAGAACTTACCGATAACTGAATTATATGAAGGTGTATGGGGAGTGAGTAGCAAACTGGACGTCAGAATATATGCTGGCGATGTACCATTGGGCAGCGTTCATAGTCCCGTAAATAGTACAGAGGACTGGCTGGGCGTGTTCATGAACAGCAATCAACTGCTCCAACTTTTGGAAGCAGTTGGTGGTGCATTTTTGGCATTTCTCTGTGTCAATCTGTGCGCGTATGGTGCAGTAGTGGTGGCGAAAATTGCAAGATTGTTCTCGTAGAGGGAAACTTGTGCTGGCGTGCGTTGTGCTCATGAATGCATAGTGAATCCCTCCAGCTGACCAGTTTGTCTCGAGAAATTGCACGGGTAAAGGACCAGTTGAGTTTCCTGTGGAATTCTGAGAGAAACCGGCATGCTCAGCATCAAAGCTGGCAATATCATGACACTGAACAGACACACTCAATTGCGGGAATGACTGCTGGGCCTGTTTGTGGTCCTAGTCAGTTCCAACTTGCGTGCACTTTTCTTGCTGGGGTATCAGTGTGTTGCATTGTTTCGTTAGCATCCCTGTGCCTTAGGATCTGGATATGACATGTATTGCAATCCACCCTGGAAGTCCAACCGTGGCTGTTCAGCCCGATTTGGGGGTCACACGATGGTCTTGGAACAATACTGAAGACTTTGCACGATTCTTCACAACCATCATCACACTGGCGAAGCTGAGATCTGACTGGAATTACATCGGTTTGAGGGCCTTGCAGTGAAGCTGGGATTGTTGCTCTAGGCTCTTGAAGGATTACGGGGTGTCCATGACCAGTAATTTGTGCACCGTGGTGTACGTCCACAAAATTTTGTGCTCTTTGGTGATGAGGCGCTGCCAACAGTGAATATTTCTGGGTATGGTGTGGCAATTGAGAAACACGATGTGTTCAATGAGACATGTCGCAAATGCATTAAGAAGGTGTAATCCTTGTTTATGCAAGGCGGCGGGGATCACGCGCGATGGACCAACGCGTCGCTCACTCGTTCACGGAGCACACTCACACTCAGACCGTTTTGAGCCAGTGCCGTCCGCCGCAAGGCGTCAGGCGCAGAGGGGCATCCTTACACATGACAGCATCCATTTATAGTACAAAGTTCCTCGTTCGTTTTACTTGCACCCTTGCTGGCTCCTTTTCTGTCCGTACTGCTTTCCCTTGCATTTCTTACTGAAACCCAGTATCCCAGCTAACCCCTGCCAGCCTGTCCCACTTTCCCTCGCATGCCCTACCCCGTAGTCTCCCTTAGGCCTCCCTATTCCTGTCCACAAAGCCGTACTAGCACGAAGTCACCCCAAGCCCGTCCTAATTCCGCCCCCAAAGCCCTCACTATTACCTTCACTCCATTCCTACTTCACCTGCCCTACTCGCTGACTGCCGTTCCGCCGTGCCGCAGGGACAGTACCTCTCTTTTCCATACAAAGGGCATGTACATTCCAGGGTTGCTCTTGAGATATTCATTGGGAAGAAATACACAGCTGCATCAGATATTTGCAGATTTGGCATCGTGCTGTACCATGTGATCGGTGTCCTCAATCCGTATGGAAGGAGCACTCCGCCTGGAACTGTGTCGCACAAGGTGGGGGCTGGAGTACATTCGAGTTTGTTTGTTGGCATGGTCCTGCCTGAAAAACTGTAGAGATTGGTGGAGAAGTTTTGCCCGAATAAGGCTGCGGAGAGACTGCTAACATGCAGAAGGTATGCAGCGGTGTGTAAGAAGAGTACAACGCTCTCTGTAGGAGCACCAAGCACGCCGGCGAAGGTTAGTCAGAATGACGGTGCTGAGAACAACAGAGGATTAGCTGCCTTGAAATTCTTACGCTACACGGGGACAACTTCACTTGTTTGGGCATCTTGGATTTTTGAGCAGAATGGACACTAGGAGGAAACGGCATGTTGGCGATGCCAACTGTGATGCCATTTTGACACAAAATGATGCCGTCACGAAGGCATAAAAGCGGCTGCGATGGCATCAATTTGTGTCAAATGGCGTCGCAATTGGCATCACAAACAGGCTGTTTTCTACTGGTGGGAACGCAAAGATCGGAGTGCTCTGTATTTGAGACAGGAACGGTATTCCAGCCTCCCAGCCAGAGGGGGCACGAAGATCGGTGCAAACCGCTGGATAACGTTACCTGCATCGAAAGAGTTGCTATGATGAGCAAGGCAGATAGTGCTTTTTTTGCGCACTTGCATATTTAGTCGATTTCAGGGAGTTTTTCTCCACTGCTACTGATTCTCTGGGTTGTCCTGGGATGAGCAATGTCTGAATACGACCACTTCTGATGAGTGCATTTAAATTTGGGTACATTTCCGCACCTAACAGAGTGCAGCTAAAAAATCCCTATATACGGCTGAAATGAATGTTGCATTCGAGTGTCCTCAACAACAAGGATAATCAAGGTAACGCAGTACAGCTATCCAGGCGCCAACGCCACGTCCTGGATGCAGTTCAACGTCGTGGTCGACCAGTTGCGCAACGAAAAATGCGAACTACCTGATGAAGGCTATTGTTCAAATGCTTTATAGAAACAACACCGTATTGGGCATAGAAGTCTATCTTGCAAAAAAAGCTTTTGAACTTCAGTTAAGCACCTCGTCAATTTGGCTTGGCTTGAAGCAGCAGATGCACATGATGCGCCGAAATGTTTATGAAATGGTCACCTGCAAGCATGCGCTCGAGTCGTGCAGTCACAGTCCACTCATCGCTAACTCATGAGGAGGCGATACCAGCACGATTCTACCACTTCCTAAATGGCGTTGAGCTGGGAGACCTGGCAAGATATTGCGAAATCAGATCCCCGAGCTTGTGCGGACAGTTAAGGGGCATCTCAAAAGGAAATTCCTGTCTGGCGGCTTCTTTGCTGAAAAACTCAATCTGGTGTCCAGGACATTTCTCTAGGGGGATAGGCCATTTTTCCTTTCCCTCATAATCGGCCACCTTGAGAGAGGAGGCATGCCAGGAGCGTAGCTATGAATATACTTCCGCGCAGCCAATCCCCCCCTCCCCTTGCCCACACAGACATGAGGTTCATTCATGAAGCTTCCCAAAAGCCTACAGCTCTTTGCTGGCCGTCACAAGTACAGGTACATGTCTCACCGAGTAACAACCAGCACGCCATACTGCAAATTCAAGGGAATACGTGGCGCCGCGCTTATCGAGTGGACTCTTCATTCAGTCCCACACTGCCCGTTGTTCTCATTGGAGTTGGGCGTCCAGCGTCGCTCCAGGTGCAACATTTAAGATGGGGGGGTGGGACTTACCAGCCCACACAGGAGTGTACCAGGCTCACGCGACTGACCTTCCCCAGCCAGCGAAAAACGTTGCTTTTCTTCCAGAGGTAGGCGGGCAGTGCACCTGGTCCACCCCATGACAACCCCATCGGTTTTTCCAGCGATGGTAAAGTTGGTGACGTCACAAGCCGTGTGATTTGGGAATAGCCAGGCTGGGCATCAATCGACGCAAGCGAAAACGCAGAATTCCCCACTCCACGCGCAGCGACGCAGAGCGCGGCCCGGTGGCTCGCGACTTGGCTCCCCGGCTGCAGAGGGCCGCGCCTGCTGGAGCGACCCGCGGCTCAAAATTTCTGCCTTACTGGTCTCCTTCAACTCCCCCCCTCCCCCACGTTCCTCGCACGACAAGACATTACTAGCAAATGTATTGGTGTCTATCACCTCACTAATATAAGACCCGATTGGCGATCCCCTTGAAATGTGCCCCCACTTCGCATAGTATTTAATGCCACACTGATGGGGACTTAACCCTGTTTCAGCTCCCCTCTTCTCGTACACAACCCCCTCTCCATCCAACAACTAACCGAAACTCACTCTATTAGGGTGGGCCAGGTGGGTGCAAAACAAGATAGAAGAGAGCCGCCAAGGGTCACGCCCAAATCAGAACTGACCCCTGGTACAGGGGTCACGGAAACTGGTATTTGATGACCCTGAAACGGCCCAGAAAGGCATCCCGGCTAAGAACGGCCGGTGCGCGCCCACCCAACGTCGTGCTTGGTAGAAACTCATTAACAGGATACCTACTTACATTAACCGCCGCGAGCTGGCCTAAGTATGTGCATTACGCAGGGCCAGTTGGCAACCAGCTGGCCACAAGTAGAGATTGGAACAGCATCTTGGGGTGGGCCAAGAAAGAACCCGAACACGTGCTGTCATGCTGAGAACCACAACTGCTCCACAGGCATTTTGCCAGGTAGCTGCCAATAAGCACAACGGGAGATGGCAGTAAATTTTTTGATGCCATCGGCTGGGCCCATGCCAGGCACGCCTGTTTTGGCTGGTTGCTGTTGTCGAAAACTCCCATGCCCAAAATCCAAGGCGCCCAAACGCATGGCCCCTGTCAGCGGGTCCGAGGCTGCCAAATCGCTGGGTCTCAACGGTAGTCGCAAGATGGTATCGGAAGGTCCAGTCGTATTCTGCGGTTCGTAGATAATAGCCAATGCACCTTGTCATCTCATGTGGCGCTTGCTGCGGGGCCAGGACAAACAAGACCAATTCCATGTTTATGGGCGAAACGAGGAATGGTGCTTCGGAAATCAATTTCGACGATGATCGCTTTGCCACATAGTACAGAACATGCACAGTGGTCACGGTCTTTGCTTTCAACCGCACTCAATCCCCATGTTGCCTTCTAAACCGCAGGGTACTTCCAAGCCTGTAGGCAATGAGCGTGGTCAATACTACACCCAATGACCTACTTCGTTGAGTCGCCTCAACCATTATGCCAAAACACCGGAAGGTATGTCATCACGTAACTTGTTCACAAACCTCAGGACAGTCCAAGCGGAGACCCATTCAGGTCCCCATGCGAGGGCAGGCAACAAACGCGCTGAATCAAGGCGCCCACTTCCCACCTCTGATTATTAATTCCGCACCAAAAATTGATCCGCCATTCTTTCGTTTCTGCGGTCTCTTTCCAGCAACCTCTGACAGCTCCGAGGTAGGCCAAAAACCTTCGAGCTCCTGTGTGATGGCCTCCTTACATATCGGCGCCCTCAAGTATTCCAACACTTAGGCAGTCCTTCCCAATGCAAAACCATCCTCCCCCTTTCCCAAAGACCCAGCTGGACCACACGGTCACGTGGGTCCACGCTCAGATCTGCTCGACCCCAGACGCAAAACTAGCTCCTTCGAATCATGGAACCCCACCGTACACAAACCACATTGCGCTCCATGGAACTAGCTTGACCACGACAAAGGGGGCTCAGCCCATTTATTCACACACGTATGCCGTCCTAGTTGCTCCTCTTATCTCCCGAGATAGTTACAGCTAATTAATGAACACACCGTTCTGCTATCTAGTCGTGCTGCTTCCCCGGAACTGACTTAACTTAAGAATAAACAAACTGCATGCCGACGACCCACGCAGAGTGGGGGCACCACCGCACGTCGACACTTTGTTCAAAGAATTGCCTCGGCAGCCGCGTGCTGCACCCGCATCAGCAATTTCGATGTTTCCGGTAGCGCGACCGGCATTAACTCCCTCGCGCCGCCCACACAAAAACGCACACCGACATTGACCGCAACCCCCACAACCAATCGTGTACAATTCCACCTCGCCCCAGTGGGCACGCACACGACGGAGCCGCCCGACTCAGCCCGCCGCCTGCCCGACTCATCCCATCGCGTAGGCGGTGGAGTGAGCCGACGCCGAGCCTTCGTCCGTCTCGCCCTTTCCGTCGGCCTTGCCGTACCCCAACGCATGGGCGTCGGTGGTCACCTTGCCCATGCCCGCCATCACAGTGGACCTCGCGCTGGACGGACCGTAGAAACCGTCGCCAGATGAGGGCATGCTGCTGGGGCTGGTGGAGCTGGGCGGCTTGGGCATGCTAGGATATCCGAACCCGCCTGAGCCGCTGCCGGCACCAGGGATCTGGAAGCCGTCGCCACTGATATCTTTCGGCGTGGGGTAGCTCCAGGGGTACCCCCCGCTGCCAGAACCACCGGACGACGGGCTGCTCCCAGAATGGTACGGAGAGCCGCTGCCGCGAGAAGACGGCCGGCGGGGGTAGTAGCCTGGGTAGCCGCTGCCGCTGCCGCCCGAAGAGGGGCTCGAGCCGGAGCCGCCAGGGTAGCCTGAGTAGTACCCGGGGTACCCGCTGCCACCGGAGGACGGGCTGCCGCTCGAAGAGGGGCTAGAGCCGGGGTAACCGGGGTAGTACCCGGGATAGCCGCTGCTGCCACCCGAGGACGGCCTGCTGGGGTAGCCGGGGTAGCTTGGGGAGCCGCCGGAGGAGCCGCCACTGGGGTAGCCGCCACTGGGGTAGCCGCCACTGGGGTAGCCGCCTGGATAGCCGCTGGAGCCGCCACTGGGGTAGCCGCCCGGGTAGCCACCGGAGCCGGAACGGCCGGGGACGGGGACGCCGCCGCCAGGGAGAGGGGGCGAGCTGCCGCCGCCCTGGCAGCCGCAGGAACCGGAGCAACCGAAGTTCTGGGCGGGGACAAACGACACCCAGGCTTCAGCTCCCGACTGACTGCATTAGTTTTAACTGCAGTTGCGCTGGAAGAAGCAGCGGCGGCGGCAGCAGCAACAGCAGATGGAGCACAAGAAATCTTCGGGGATATAGCTTTCAAATTCACAGTATTGTGTTTGAATTTTTTCAACACTCGTTCGCAGCCATTTCCGTTGCCCGCGTGATCAGTTAAGCCATCCAGCTGACAGTTGCGCTGACCACAAGCAGCCAATGCAAGATGCCACACAATCGGTTTTGAGCGGGCACATTCATTCGAGGGCGTCGTACCTGAGTCCAGTAGCAGCGCCCAGAGCTGCAGCTCACACCAACGCCAATATCCCCATAGTTGCAGCTCTGAGGAGGCAAGAGCAAACACTTAGTGCCGCGTCGAATGTATGTCCTTAGTGTGGCAGCAGCGGGCGCTTTCATGGCATTTCAACCCAGAGTGTCCTCGTTGCATGCATACGTTTGCAATGGTAGCACAAGGCATTTGGGAAACGCTCAACCCACAGCATCGTGGAAATAAAAAACATCAGAAGAAGTGGAGCTCACCATCATATTCTTCCTGTGCCCAGCAGAGCTGCCGCACAACAGACCCAAAGTCAGAACTATCATATTTGCATCTGAGATGTAGGAAAACACAATGAATTTCAATCGGAAACGGGTGCACTGTAAAGTCACAAAGGCACAGCGTCAACGAGGTGTCATAGAGCGGAAATCTTACCACATCCAAGCCTCCACAACATCATAAGAGTCTCTCTGTCCAGCAGCAACGTTTTCTGCATAGGCTCTTCCACTGTACCCAGACGCCTTAATGCGGCTGGACATCGTCGATCCACCCAGGCTGACAACGGCAAGATGGACTCAGTCAGTTCCTCAACATCTTTGCAGCAGGCATATTAGCAGCCGAATGTCGAAACCCATGGAATCCGGAAGTACCCATTTTTTTTGTTAGGAAGCAAGACATTACAAGTCGAAAAAATCAAACACAGATCACTATCAGAGGCGTCTTCATACATCCGCCATCTGACTACTGGGCCGTAAGTTGCTGATTGGCAAGGATGCTAACGCCTCAGGCCAGCAGCGAGAACCATCAGCCGAGCATCCTCGCACTAGCTTCGAACAGAATGATGTACGTGCTGCAGCTCTACAGGGATAAAACGCATCAACGCCCCAAGTCTGCTTTTCCTATATTCCTGTCAAATGCTGCTTTTCCAAGACCACACAACAAGGTGTCCTTACGTGTGCGACATTTGCCTTGCGCGATCTTGAGCGACGGAATGTCCCTGTGCAGCCTGCATGAGCCTCGGGTCGACCCTGAGGGGTCCCACAGGCCTCATTCCAGCCTGCAACGAAACACACAGTCAGACGTTGGCGTCAACCATCCAGTTTTGCGCGACAGGATCCTGGCATCCGACAGAATTTGGACGCATTCCACCTTGCTCTTCCCACGACCATGAATTTTGAGAGAAAGCAATTTGAGCAACTGAAACAACAGCAATGCAGAGTATACGAGACACTTCCATTCTGTAAGCATAGAATTTCATGGCGGTGGTGCCATCACTTACTCCGCATCGGGACATGCTGGGGTTGGCTCGCATGGCGTTGGTGCAGTCAATAATCTGCAATGCAGAGCACACAGGCAATCGCCACACTCAACCTCGCTGACCATGGGCGAAAGTGCAGTAAAACAGTAGGAAGGACAGCACCTGCAATCACTGTCCGTCACAAGCTGCCATTCCCCACCCCCTCTCTCGAACAAATGCGTCCTGGTTTGTGCAGTCAAGGTGGCTACATTTACTGCAATTCAACACATAATTCCATATGATTACATATTTCCACACCGGCCAAATGGCCGTGCTCGCCAAGCGTTCTAAATGCACGTTTCCATAAACGAAAGAACAAAAAAAAGCTAGATTAACTTATCGAGCCCACCACGAAAACGTGTGCAAGAAAAATCGAACAGCTCCCCACTCCCCGTGGGCGCCTGTCCTCGCTCACCCCCTGCTGGCTGACGTCTCCTCGGCGGCACCCGCCACCAGAGCCGCCGCTGACGGGCGGCGGCCCGCCGCTATATCCGTTGGGACCGGTGGCACGAGATTCCGACCTCGCCGTGGCGGGGCCACTCCCGGGGGTGCCGTAGTACCCAGCGGGCGAGCCACCGTAGGGCGAGCCACCATAGGGCGAGCCACCATAGGGCGAGCCACCGTAGGGCGAGCCACCGTAGGGCGAGTAATCGCCGCCGCTGCCGAAGCTGGGGCTGCCCCCGCTCGCGGAGAACAGCCGGCGCAGCTTTTGGATCCAGGGCTCTGTGCCGCTGATGGCCTTGCCGATCTCCTGGCCCTCGGGCAGGGACTCATCGAGGTTTGAGCGGCCCGCCCAGACGGCGCCGGTCAGGGAAAGCAGCAAGAGGGCCGCAGCCACGGAGCCGGTTTTCGCCGCCATGGTTCCTTTCGAGGTTGCCTGTTGGAAGGAGGACGGGCCTGAAAGGGAGGGGGGGGGCACAGCGATCTGTTAGGAATGGGGATTGGAGGAAATCGCAGTCCGACGAGGCGCGAGGGCGTAAGGCCGGCTCTGATTCGGTACTGGAGGAGCCGCGAGTGGACGGAAAATGGCCGATGGGTGATCAGGTGGGAGATTAGGGTGGACAAAAGCAGGGGCGGAGTGGGTTAAGCCGAGATGGTTAAAGCACCGGGTCTGTTGACTGTTGGAGCCGCCATGGGTCGACAAGTGGACGCGACAAGGCTCGACGGCCATTTCAGCTGGACAAGAACGAGCTATGACCTTGGCTGCGAGTTCCTATAGGTCTAGCTGGGCGAGCGATGACCGTCTCGCGCAGCCTGCAACCCGGGACAGCCAAGGATTACCTAGGACAGGACTGCGTCGCAGAACTGCCCGCGGCAATCAAGCAACGTCAGCCGTTGGGCGGTCGAATGGGAGGAGGACGAAACTGGGCAGCTGTGAACGGTAGGGATACGACGCCGGGCAAGGATACGCCCGGACGGTCCTCCCCGAGGTACCGCGCAGGACGGGGGGCTGTGAGACGGCCTGGAAAGGCGGTCAGGTACGAGGTACGGTCGCTCGGCGCCTGGGCCGCGACGCAGCGATTCAGGCGTGCTGCGGGCCCGATCGCCGCCCCGCGGGGTCCAGCTTGGGGGCCCGCAACGGGCGCAGGAGAGGCGCTGGGCGGCGTGCGTGGAAAATGGCGAGCGGCGTTTTATTGTTCGCGCCTCCACGGGCCTGGGCAGACGAGGGCCACGGCAAACGGGTGACTTTGCCGGGCCTAGGCGCTGCAGACGGGGTTCTCTGGCCGGACTACTTACTTCCGCCGGCTCCATCAACCATCTCCGCCCCTCCCAGGCGCATGGGGTTGGATTTTCGGCCCCCTCCCATCACGTCACGCATACGCATCTCCCAGTCCAATGCATTCGGCACCGCCGCCACCGATTCATGGCGCGCCCCCAATTCTCTGCCAGGCTCCCTCCCCCCGGCCTCCCCGCTGTGGCGCAGCCGGTCAACCACTCAGAAACATAAAAACGGGGCTCCTCCGAAGGGACGCAGGCTAGAAATATATTCATGCGCGCCATTGGCCGATGTTGCGGCAATCTCGCGATCATGGGGTCTCCTTGCCATTGTGCGCTGCATTGGCACCGCCAGTTTGCTAGTCACGAGGGGAGCAACGGGACTGCCCTTTGGTGCACCGCGAGGAAAGCGCCGCCTTGAGTCCACCAGAAGGTGCCAAGTCGGCCTGGGGGGGCATACATTGGACGCTGGCCTCTTGCAGTTGAGGGGTGAGGATCCGTAACTGGAGGGCGCACAGTCGCGCCCGCGCCCAACGCCAGGACGCGAGGCCTCCGGCCATAACAAGCTTCTGAAAATTGCAATGAGACTCTGTCCAGCTGGTACAAATCGTGCCACATCCGCGTGCTTGCCTCGAAATCGGCATACGAGAAAGAGCGGCCCCCCGGCGATCGATCAAATCAAGACGATGGCGTGTGCCATCGAGCAGAAGCCCCTTAGCCGCGATACAACACCACCCGTCGCGCACGAGATTCGTAACCGCTACATCCAGATGCATTTCACGGAATATCCATGGATCCAAGGCTGTGCGGCAGATTGTAGATTGGAACCTGCGGGAGCCAGAGCGGGGCGCACTGCTGCTCCCTCCCCGCGATCGAAACCGCGAATGCCGCTCATCGCCTGGCTGTGCGGCCGCAAGCCTTCCGGGCCAAGCGTGACCCACCGGGAAACTCGTCCACGGCTTGCGAACAACGGACGCCGCCCGACTCACCTGGGGGATCCTTGGTTGATGAGGGAAGGGTGCTGTGGGCGCCACCGACGGGATGGCACCGGTCCCTTTTCCTCCCTTCCTTCCCTTTTCACCGAGGACCCCTCCGACCCCTTCGGCGGCTCTGTCCTGCCGTCCAACTGTCCTCGGGCTAACAGCAAGGCCCGACTCCCACCTAAATACGTCCCCCGAGGGTGGCAGGCGTCCGAGAGTGGACCCGCCACACACGTGGAGGGCTTGACAGGGGCCGAGATCCACCTGATGCAACCGGGGAGGCCCAACATTCTCCAAGGTACTGACGCACGGACGCCTGTTGGACTCGGCGGCCAATTTGTCCGACGTTGGGAAGGCGCGCGGGTGCGGCATGAGGGCACCTGGGGGAGGTACAAGTACTACGAGGGCGGTGCACGTGGCGCTCTATCAACAGGTAATGCTGAGCGTGCACACCGCCATTCGGTACAGAGTGACCGTCCCTCAAAGCGGGCGCCGCGAAGGCGGCGGCGTGAAATGAAGCGTGTGGCGAGGCTGAACACTGGCAAAGACACACGTGCCCTGCTTCCCCAATGAGCTGCGTCCAACGTAACGGTGTTGCGAGGCCAGAAGGGCATTATCTGAGGCAACGCGCCGTATTGACAGGTGTGCTGGCGCCTCCCCCTCAGGTCCCTCTTCAAACGGTTTTGAGCGCTGGCCCGTTCCTCACTGGCTGAGGGCCAACACGCAGCGCCCCAACAGGGAGCCCGAACACGTGATTTACCCATGGCCGACACATTCGGCGCCGTTGTACACTTCGAAAAGTACGGGAATTGCATATTGGCCCCAGCGATGCGGTGCGGCCAGCGGGACGCCGAGTAAATGAACTGGCCCGCCTGTTCTTTGTGTACAGGATAGTCCCAGCGACAAGGGCAATGAGGAGTGTACTCGCTGAGGGCCTGTCTGTACTGCGAAGATTCTGGTCGAGAACGTGGGGGTCTGTGTCTACCTTGAGAGCACGACAGCGTCGCCGTTGTCAATATCGGTTCCTGGACAGTCACAAGGATGGAAACTTTGAAGACGTGGGGAGGGAGGCCGTTAAGGTGACTTCAAAACGTCTCATTTTAGTGCACACCGTATTGCATAATTGTGCAATGTGGTAGAGTCTGCCACATTGTCGTAGAGGGCAATAGGTAGGCGCAGATGGGAGACAACTTGGCCTGTCATGAATGTGAAAAGCACAATGTTTCCAATGCGAATTGTATTTCATACGTTAGGGCAGTCCGACGCAAATATGCAAATACTGCGCTTATGATAAAACCTACGCCAGTCTAAGTTGGGTTGGATCAACGCAACCACAGAAATTCGAACCTGGCCCTGCCTACCGTTATTGCAAACACCGGGCACTTGTCGTCCGTATACTTGACGCATACTACATGTGTATTTCCCAAACTCCAAGACACGACGTCAGTCATATGCAATCATTGCATCTGAGCGAGTGTTTCTCACCATGGGCCTTGCAGGTCGTGGCCCAAATGTGCGGGCTTCAGCCTCTCCGTCTACCACCGATCAGTCCAGCCTGCATCGCCGATTTGCCATCCCGTATTCCTCTTGTGAGTGACGTCATATAATGGGGCACCATCACTACAGTGTCACCTGTCACAGTGTGACAAAGTCGCACGAAAGGAACCGCCTACGATTGTACTTGTATGGTGCTGTCATTGCGTGCGCAGCCAATTCTGGGTTAACCTTGGGCTCTCTCGCCCTGCTGCAACACTGTGACGCCCATGTTTTAGGACCCAATGTTGTAATGAAACAGGCGCTTATCAGCCTTTCAGCATCCTCGACATCCGCATCTCAGGTTAGCTAGAGCTTCTGGCTGTACGCTGGAGAGGATATCCCTTTATAAAGGATATCCCACTAATTAGTGCCCCCCCTGCGTCCCCCAGCCTCCTCAGATCTGGGGGGTTCAGAAGTCAGTTTTACGCAAAAATGCGCTCGTCGTACATGCGCAGCCTGCTTTGACCATGTTCATTGAAACTAAGCTCTCCAAACCAAATCTCAAAAGCAAATGGCTAAAACCGTAAACCGTTGCCTCCCCCGCTCCCTCGCGCGTGCCAAAATAAGAGCTGTAAACACGAAAACTGGGAAATTCCAAGATACGGTTAACAATGGCCAGTACAAGCGCGTTTGAAAGCGTGAAAATGAGGCGCGTAACACACATATGGCAAAGATAAATGTGAGCCTCACAACGCATGTAAAACTCGTGCGCTCAACTTTGGAGAGTTGACATGCCATCTATCACCATACATTGACCCCCCATCAGCCAACACACAACTGACAGTGATGAAATGGTGGCGCCGTGAAAGCATGACGTGATGATTGATCTCGCACTGTACTGAGCATTGGGCAAGATTCTTGGCAACTGTGCCACGGCAACCTGCGGTCTGAAGAGGCGTGCTGAGCGACGTAACGGCACGGGCCCAAGCTTACGGCGTGCTTTGATCAACGAAGCCCATGGATGTTCAGTATGTTACCAAGCGCTCATGTTCATGGAACGACCAACCACGGGTTCCACCCAGCGCAAGATCTTGCGCCTCTAGAAGCTCCAGAGCTCTCCATGGATAACTTATGCACTTAGGTGCATGAAAATCAGGCAACTCAGCAAAATTAAGTCATACTCCATTGCGTGACGTGCCAGAATTTCTGGGATCGAATGCGCTTTTGTTGCAGGGACTCACCGAGTTCATGCCCGAAGTGCCTGTCGCTTTCACCTTCCCTCAGCCCTTTGCTCCATGTCGATTGCCACCTTTCACGCATTGCTGATCACGCGTGGAGAGCCACAGCTTACAGAAGATACCACACTCGGCCTGCCAGTCGTGACGCTCAGCAGCAACTACTGGGCACGCTGTGGGGTACGCTGGGCGCTCATGGTGCGCTGGGCTGCTGCGAAACATGTTGCCAGGCAAGCCGGGAAGCATGTTCCTGACCATGCTACGAAGCGCGTTGCGGGAAATCCTGTTGAGCATGGTGTGCGCGAAGGCTGTGCTGATGGCCGCCACGCATGAGTATCCATGTCCCTCAGAGCAGGGTGAAAACTCCAGGGCTTGCATTTCTGCCGACCTGTGCCGGCGTCCCGGGGGGGGGGCGCCCGCCTCTACGCGACCGGTGCAATGGCCTCTTCCCCCCGGAACTGCGCTTTCCTGCGCCGGCGTCCGAAACTCCGTGGCCAACGAATAATGCAGCTGGACGACGGCGATAGCCATGGGGGACCGTTGCAGCATCCTCGTCTCGTTGGAGCACCGCCTATTGGCTCGCGCAGCATAACGGGGGAGAGTCGCTGCCTCCAGGAGATCGTCCATCTTCGTCACATCTATTGGGGAAGCCACCGGCTGTGGAGGGCGGAGTTGGTGGGCCATCACCCTCGTAGATGACTGGCACCCCAAGTACAGTCAATCGGCAAAGAGCACCCACTTGTCGGCGACCAGTGCGCCTGTGTGTACCTGCGTATCTGTGTGCATCTCCGGCAGCACCTAACGGAATGGAACCTCCCGCTGACGCCCATGTCTTATTATTTGCAGCTCCGCCCAAGGGAGCCTGCGCCAAAAAGGTTCCCATCCAGTCTCGAGATTGCTGTGTGTTTCATCTCACAAATACCAGGAGTGAAGGCAACAAGGGGGCAGGCGATCGCGAACAAGGCCGCAAGGAAGCACAACGGGTTCTGACGATTGTGCAGGAACCACGAAGCACGGCACAGAAGGGGCAATCGTATGACACACATGTTTCAATCGCAACTGAGTAGCCACCCCACCGGCCACATGTGGCGTTTCGTCAATGGCTGTGTGCATCGGGACGTAGATTTATCCGGACACGTGCACGAAAAGTGAGGCTGGTCAGGGTGGTGTCGGACAACTGCAATCCACCATCATCCCTTGTCAGTATGCCAACACCATTGCAGGGACGCCGCATGAGAATGGCCATCACTAAATAGAGAAAATGACAGAATGAGCGCTGCTGGTTTCCAAACAAAAAACGAAGACACTGTGTCGAAGTTGGTACGCTTGGCGCCAATATGACGCTGAGCTCGGACCCCTCTCGCCCCACGCTCCTTAGCGTCAATCCTAATGTCGAGGCCAGGATGACTCAGCAGCGTTACGTGATGGTGCGATACAACTTTCAATATATTTATGAGGTTGGCTATAGCCATATTTGCAGCGATTTTGGTGCGCTAAAAAGTGGTATTGTAAAAGCAGCAGCAAGCAATGTTCGCAGCCCCAAAGACCGTCAATCGAGACAATATGGGGCCATTCCTAAAAATCAAAACTTTGAGGGAGGTTTCGCAGCAATTCATAAGTTTTTTTGTCGTTTATCAGCAGCTTTGGGGGCACGCCCACTGTGTGTACTGCAGTACATAGTAGTGAGCAGTGAACTGCTCATGCCGAATGTGTGGCAACCAGATAATCTCTTAGAGTCGCAGGTCTGGACTCTCCCTCTTCTATCGTCAAATTGACGCTGAGCGTACCAAATTCGATATAGCGCCTTCTCTAAGGGTGCCATGCCCATATGGGCACCCCAACCAGAAGCAATGGGACCCTTGGCATGACGGGATGGAAATGTGACAGTCGTATGCCAGTCGAAGTTCTGCTTGTGCTTTTCAAGCATTACAGTGCAGAAACGCGTACTGATGTACGCTTCCAGAAATGAACGTTTTTGGAGAATGTGATCATTGTGTGCGTGTTTGCTGTTGTCAAGCATTGGCAGTCTTCGGATTGAATGCAAGGGAAAATGGAACAAAAAAAACAGAAGAAATACAAGGAACAGGACAACGGCAGAAGCAGACGAGGTAGAACAACTAGGGAATATAAGCAAAGGCCCATCCCTTGCTGGATGCTAAATGACAGTCGAGCATCGGGTTTACAGAATATGATGGAAGCACACTTATGCCGTAATATTACGTTACCAGATCGTTAATGATATAGCCGGGTTTTCAAATGCTGTCGCTCATGCCCAGTGCATTCATGAGCGCGTTGATCGCAGTCAATTGTTGCAGTCCTCAAATAAGAGCAGCCCTGGAGCCAGAGAGGGCACGTCCGGCATATATCTAGACTCAGAGTGTTCTGAACGCACTCGCTCGAAATGGCATTCAAGGTGCAGATCCTAGAAAGCAACGAGCCGAGATGCTTCGAGCGCAGGGCGGGCCGAGACGATTGAAAGTCATGGGGAACGGACACAATGTTGGATGAGGGAGTGCACATATGGTCGCCAGAAACGCTCGTGAAATTGGCATCGGGAACAATGCTAAGATAGCGCTGCCTGGTCAATATCAGCGCACTCATCCTGCTAGTACACTATTCTCAGCATTTTAGCACGGATCGTGCGGGGTAATAATTGTGGATAGCATCCAAATTTTGCGAGCGCAAGGTGTAAGGGCGTTTCACAGGGTACAGCGCCGCCGTCCTCATCAAGTACAGAAGAAATGGTATGACAAAGCCCAAAAGCCCAGACTTGTACAGCCCAAAAGGCTGTGCCACAACTTTCGCTCTTACCATTTCAGTAGCCGACGTGGGACTGTGAACCAGCGAAGCGGGAGCCTTAACAATCCGTTGGACCAATACCAGGTATCAAGGGGTGCAATGAGCACCAGCATTGCACACTTCCATTTGTTCAAGGTTGCCGATTCTTCGAATCGAACACATTCCTCGCCTTCCGAGGAGCACAAAGTGCACTGCCGAGGAAGAGACGGAGCCCTCAATGCAGATGCTCTTCCAAGCAAGCGGAAACACAATGAGAAAAAAAGGCATGCGAACAGCGCCCAGAAGGCATCCAAAAAAAAATGGTCTTCTCAGTTGGAACGCCGCCTCATTCGCCGCCGCCAATCAAAACGCCAATCACCACCGCTGCCGTCAAAACGCGGCTCCGCCTCACGCAACCCGCTGCCAAATCCGCCTAATCCCCGCCCCGGAACGTTGCCCCACCCTGACTGATTTCCCAACACCCCTCAACGCCCACAAAATTTGCCCCCACCCCCGTCACCCAGTACATAACGCCCTCCCGAGCCCCCCCTGTCGTACCCCGCCCCCTGGTACTTTGGCACCAGTCCGCCCGGAGCCCCGCGGGGCGTGCGAGATGCCGCAGAACATTCCGCCAGCGCGGCGCGGCTGCCCCCCTCGCAGCCCGTCAACTTCTTGGCAGCCCAGACCGCACCCCAAGTCCCCAGCCTCCTCACCGCACGCGCCAGGCGCCAAGCCGCCATTTTTTCTCGCGCCTGGCGAGCACGAGGGGCCGGAAAGGGCCGTTGTCGCGCCCTTTGGGCGCAGCGATCGGCGCGGGGGGGGGGTCCAACAGGCCGAGGAGAGCATCACCAGAGAGCTCAGGTCGCCCGTGCAGGGTGGCCAATGGGTGCACCGCCCCATGCCGCGAGGTTCGCCCGTGGTGTACAGCCGAGGTGAGGCGCCGGGGTGTGTGTTTGTGTGTGTGGGCGCGTGTGTGTGTGTGTGGGCCGCGGGTGGATTGGCTTGTTTGGGCCCGGGGAGGGGCGCTGGCGTCGCTGGGAACTGGGCGCCACGGAGTGGGTATCGTATTGATGTGTATCGCGTATCGATGGGCGCGGGGAGGGGGACTGAGGGGCGGATCGGTGGGGCGCGCGGGCGGCATGGCCCTGGGATGGCCGGCCGCGGCAGGGCATGTGAATTCAAAATGTTTGGAAGGGGGGGGGAGTCTCTGTGTTGTTGCTTAACAACTTTGCTTCATGCTCCCGCGGTTCTCGTGGGCTCACGGCGTGCGCTCAAGCCGGCGTGTGGTTTGATGCAGCGAGCGTGTACGACGTGATTAAACACTATGAGGTCGGGGAGGACGTCGGCTATGGAGGTGCGCGCCCGCGGGAGCCGCCCCCCTGCGCGCCGGGCGCCGCGGCGGCCGATGGTGGCGGCCCCCGCCGGGGCCCCGGCTGGATCGGCGGGGCCGGGAGCTCGAGGGCTGGAGCATTAAACCGGCTGTGGTCGAAAAGAAACATCCGCCTGAAATGAACCGGTCGCATTTGTTGGATCCTTCAAAGTGGGTCGGTGTGATGGTCGGGCGGCACGCAAGGGCCCGTGGCCGGCAGCCTGGCCAGCAAGGCGGGCGGGGAAGGTGGATCATGATTATTGTAACGGTCCGAAGGGCTGCATGGTCGGGGAGGGTTCGCATTGCGGCGCCGATGCTCCACTTGGAGTGACGAATGGACACAACAGGCAGCGCGCTCGGGGGGGGGCTCACGTGGGCTGCGTCTGACGCCCGGTCCCCGGGGTCTGCCGTCGACCTTGCAGGTTACGCAGTGGTGAAGAAGGGGCGGGACAAACAGACGGGGGACCAGGTGGCCATCAAGGTGCGGGGGTGGGCGGGGTGTTTGGCGCTCGAGGAGGGACGACCTTTGAGCCTGCGGCCTCCTGGCTTGGGGTGAGGGGAGGGGCTGGGACCCAATGCTGCGACCAGGCGCACGCAGAGGGGCCTGCCGTCGGGTCCGCTCCAAGGATGCCCTCCCCTCGCCGCTGTTGCCAATTATTGTGAGGTCATTGTAGACCGCTGGCAGGGGGACGCTGTTTGACTGTATGAGTTTCAGCAGAGACACGCGACATGACCAGTGTGCCGATTTGTCACGTTGCCTGTAAGGATGTTCACACACCCTTCGCTGCTGCCCGGGGTCACCTGGCGGAGCTGACGGTTGGCGTCTGAGCAGATTGTGGACAAGTCGAAGTACGATCCCGGCGACGATCGTCTGGAGCACGAGATAAATGTGCTGCTCCAGGTGAGGAGGGGAGGGGGGGACAGCTGCTCGCGCGGGGCTGGCCGCCCCCAGGGCTGGCCAAGGTGATGGACGGATGATTCGGCCAACTTTGGCGAAAATTTGGATGGGGAATGGTCAGATTGTGTGGGGTCATGGTGGGGCAGGTCTGCGCCCCATGTGTGCTACTGCCCGCCTGTGGGAGCGTCGGCGCCCTTCTCGTGGCTGCTGGGAAAGACGGTTGCGGTCTGGCTGGTAACCCTGGTGGTGGTGTGGTCCGATGTGCGTGGTGGTGACGAAGGCAGGCGGGATCGAGGGGTGGTGACACCTGACTGGGGACCGTAGGCTCGAGCGCATGGCAACGGTTTACAGCGGAGCAAAGGAACAACAGGAACTCTGTCCCTTGTATCCGGTCCAGTCAGCAGTGTCCTCAATTGAGCTCCTATTGTCTCACCTATTAATAGTGCTCATTCAGTTCTGGTTACAACAGTGGTGCTGGGGAACCATGCCTCTGGAGCCAGTTGGCGTGTGTGTGTGTGCAGCCCCATGTACACACACATTCACACCACCAAAGTCATTGGCCACCACACATGGCGAACCACAAAAAGATAGGGAGATTGAGATGTCTTGGCGCATGGGTGGTGTGTGCAACAGGAATCCAACATGCCTGTAGGATAGGCTTCTGTATTGAAAGAGCCCTGTTTGGGCCAGGCGGGGCACTGACTGAACTTGCCCTCATGGTCCCCAGATCTCGCACCAGCGCTGTATACAGGTCTATGATGTCTTTGTGACGCACCAGAAGGTTTTCATCGTCACCGAGTTCGTGACTGGAGGGGAGGTGCTGGACAGGTGAGGGTCGGTGGCCCTGAAACCATGTGTTTGAGTCATAAAGATTCTGTCTCTGGTAGTTTTGGAACAGGTTGAACAAGTACTGGCAATGAACAAATGGGTGGAGCAATGGGGTCTGTTGCATCTGAGCGAGGGAACACATTCCTGACCCGGAAATGGTGGCACATACCAGTGCCATTGTACAAGCACGATCAAAGGGTGCTTGCATTGATGAAGTTTTTGTTGAAACGATTGTATGAGCCGTTTGCTGAATCCATCCAGTTGCATACTCAAATGAGTGCATGTGTGTTTTGCAGGCTGCAGAGGCTTGGCCCCTACTCTGAGAAGGCGGCCAGCATCCTCATCAGGGATGTCATCGAAGGGGTGGCATACCTGCATGAGCATGGTATGTGGCGGCATTTCCCATGTCTCAGTCCTCATGCCCCAGCCCTGAAGCCTTGAAGCGTTTAGGTGCTGAATCAGGACCACAATGTGCCAAAGTTGTGTTTTGGTGTTCCCAAGCCTTGTCCCTTGTCAATGTTGCACATTGGTATTTTGCTTTATCATGTGTTGTCTTTCATTGGGCAAATTGCTTGAGCAAGGCCCAGTACTTTGCCAGCTGTCAGTCTGTCAGTTTGCTTCAGGACATCGTTAACATTCCTGTGCCCCATGTCGCCATTGGCTACCAACCTTTCTTGTGCAGGCGTTGTGCACCGAGACCTCAAGCTTGAGAACCTCCTTCTGATGGACGAGAGCCTGGATTCCAAGGTCAAGATCGCTGACTTCGGCCTGTCGAAGTTTTTCGGAAAGGATGAGACTGTGCTGGCCACGATGTGCGGCTCCCCAGAGTATGTAGCCCCGGAGGTGCTGGGCGTGGATGAACTATCTGACCACTACACCCCTGCTGTGGACATGTGGAGCATTGGCGTCGTGCTGTATGCCATGATGTGCTGCTACACGCCATTCTGTGAGTTCCCCTTGAGACATGCAAATTCCTCTCAAGGCTGTAATTTGTGGTGGTACACAAAAGTGGGGTGTGCTGCTGTGCTTCCGCATGATATTGTGCAAGTCCCCAACTCATTCACTGGTGGCCTGTTCTCCTTGTGGTCCAAAACTTGGGAAGGCTCAGATCTATCAACCCTTTGACAGGCCTCACTCAAGGGAGAATGTTAGGGCCCATTGTGGTTGTATAGCAGAGAGTGGCTTTTTTGAAAAGGTGTTGGAACTGAAAGGGGGGGGACGGGGCTCAGTGGCTGATTGCAGGACGGCCAAAGAATGTGCCGTGGATTGAAACCTCAACCACTGCTGTGCTTCAGACTAGCAGTATTTCCTCTTTCTCCTGTTGGTTTTCCAGTTGTGACTACACCTTCCTTCCTTGACATTCCTGAGTTCAGCACGGACATGGAGCGCATTTGCAGTTGCAATAAGTGCATCGGGCACAAAAATGCGTGCAAAAGATGTTGGAACTCCCCCTTTGGCCTGATGAGCTATGCCGACAACACAGCAATTTCCTGTTAGGTGGTTCATGGACTCCCAAATGCGATGTACTTGGAATGTGTCCCGCGTGTCCCGCGCCCAATACAGTGCAGTGGGCAAGGCACTTTGCAGCCAGTACAGCTGCTAAAGAGGGTGGTCTGAACTGAAGGACAACACCTTGAAAAAGGCTGAAACTGTTCCCAAAACTGTTGATACTGCTTGAGTTCGTTTTCAGTGTCTAGTTTGGCCTCGAACCAAGAGGCAAACATATCAAGTTTCACCAAAGACAGCATGGACATCGTCCTGAAGGTTAGTGCAGTACTCATCTTCTCTGCAACTGTATTGTCATGCAGACGACGACAATCAGACCAGGATGTACCGGAACATCACAACTGGACGGTGGAATAAGGAGGACCCTAACTGGAAACGACTCTCACCCCAGCTGAAGGATCTGATCAGCAGGCTACTGAAGGTCGATCAGACTGCACGTCTGACAGCTAAGAGAGCTCTGGATCATCCCTGGGTCAAGGGGACCTGCTTTGCAGCCGATGAGCCCATGGGTGCGTCCTTCTCGAACGTTGGAGTCACCACCACTTTTGTTGTGTCAGAAATTAGGAAACACTGATCATTTCTGGCAGACTGATTCTGATGACCTGACACGCACACTGAGCAATGATTAGATGGGGTGCAGAGCATCGCCCCATGGCCGTGAATGAAGGGCAGTTATGTTTGCATTGCTGGAAAGTGGAATGCCAGTGTTTTAGGTGTCTGTCTGGTGTCTGGCAACTTGTCACAGCACATGCCCGCGTGTCTGGTTCATTCTGATCTCTGTCACATGTTTGTGCACTGTGCTTGGAAAGCTGTGAATCAATCTACACAGCATCCTGTGGTGGGTGTGTTGAGCAGTATGTTGAGAAACATGCACAAACAGAAATCGTTCACAGCACGACCAAGAGCTATGTGTGCTTGTGCTCATTCAGAAGTATCACTTTAGTTCTCACCTGAGGAGGATGGCGCCCATTGCATGCCCTGTTTCTGGTTTCATAAAAAGGCTCGAATGCAGTTTTGTCTGCTGCAATGTATTGTGATAACTAACTATAGCTTTGTCTTTGATGAGGCCAACGAGGGAACTGGTAAAATGCCCTCAGCATGGCGCAGGCCAATATGTATTGTTTTTGTTTAACACCAAAAATGTTTGGTTCCCATTCCACAACAATCATTGCCCACTGCTGCAGAGAGCAGTTGATAGCACCTTGTCTACTGTTTCTTTGAATATGTAGTCATCTATGGATTCTACCTGTCATTTTATTTCTCCTCTTTTAATGGTAGTGCTTGCAAAGGTCCACTGTGCAATTCCCACTAACCAATCTTGTGCCTCCAGGCCCCGTGCACCCATTTGCTGACCTTGTCCGTCAGCAGATGGAGATTGAGGATGAACAGATCGAGGAGGCAGAGGACGAGCCCCAGACGTCAGCCATGACCGACTACATGCAGAATGCGCGCACCCGCAACTCGAGCGCGCGCTGGTGAGGCACGGGGCCCTAGAACAATGGGGCTGGACATGCTCCATGCTCCAGCCGTTCCCAAGGCTCAGGTATGAATGGTTGGCAGCACCCTTTGTGTGGTGGGTTGCATTGCCATAAGTACTGTATTGGTGTTGCGTTCTGTGAGGGTTTGGTGTGTTTGAGGGTGCACCTAGCTGCATTTTTCAGCCCGGTCGACATCGTGTGCGTTTGATGCTAGCTGTGCTGTCAACCGCCTGGGCCCTTGCCCTGGCTGGGGACAAAATGGAGCCATGCAGTGGGAAAGCTTGTGGAGATGCGCCATTCTTTGGGGCTGCCTGGTGAGCCTGCGACCAGGATGGGCAGCAGGATCTGGTCGATGTGATACATGTTGGTATCGCAACTGTGGCACTGATTCTTGTGCTGCTGGAGCATGTGCTGGGAGCAGGGATATTTTCTGTCCGAATGACTGAACTCATGGTGGCCTGTCCACACATTGTGGCAACAGCAGAACGGCAGACAGGCAGCCAAGACCCCCAGTTGTGTGCGCCCTTGGGAATGTCTCAGGGATTGTTTGTCAGATGGGGACGTTTTTGTCCTGTTGTGTGTGCAGATGAATGGGGCATTGTTCGTGCACTGTTGTTGCGGCAATCTCTACACGGTGGTGCATAGTGGCCTGTCCATAGATGCAGCACTGGTGGTGGTGGATCCGCAGCCGTGTCTGACTGCATGCGCTGCTTTTTGGGTTCTGTACGTGTAAATGTGTACTGCTGGGAGGGTATTGTAGTAGGCAAAAGTAGACTTGTGTGTCTCGTGTGGGCTGCTGCAGTTGTGTGATTTAGGGTTGGCTGGAAGTGAGGTTTTTGCAAGTCATGGTGCTCTCGGAAGGCCGCTCTGCGCAGTGTGCATTGGGGTGGACCGGGGGCAACAAGATGTGTGCGGGACTGCGCCCTTTGCGGTGCAGTGCCTCGAAATTCTTTGTCGCTCGCGACGTGGGAAGAAGGATCATGTGTCTATCTGGAAAGGATTTCTGATCGAGCCCCTTGGTCTGGCTGATCGTCCCTTGGGATCAAGTAATTGGACAATCGGCGACGGTTCGTTGTGGTGTGTGGAGTACGTTCTGTGTGCCTACGAGCTAGCGGCCCGCTCGCTGATGAGCGGCCGAGGGGATGGCAGGTACCGAGGTCTGGGGTGAATGATATTTTGGCGGGTTCACGTCCGTTTGTTGCTGGTCCGGGGCTGTGCGGGGCTGCCCGTTGATGTATGGACGCGGCCGGTGCTTGCACTGCGCCCACTGGGATGGAGATGAAGATGGGACGTCAATGACGCAACTTCCCTGCCGGCCAACGGCCCTGTAGTCGAGTGTGGCCAAAACAGGCCTGGAGGGGGAGTCCCGGATTGCGAGTTGTGGTCCATGGGGGGCACTTGGGGGGCTGTGCTGGATGCGGCATCTAGTGGGTGGTCCATGTTCGTGGCTGGATTGTGCAGGGTTGTTGGGGAACACGCTGTGTGCCCTACCCTGGCAGGCATTAGCGCAGGCTCACATCGCTGCGGCGTGGCGCGGCGGGGCGGGGTGAGGGACGCACGGCTTGGGCACTTGTAATGTCAGATGCTGGAGGTCTGTCTGGCTGTGTGCCCCCCCCTGGCTGGACATGGACCAGCCACGAGCGCTCTGTCGCACGGGGCTGCGCTTGTCACGCCATTCCTCCACTCGACTGGCCCTGCCTGGTTCAGAGATGGCGTCAGAATGTCTGGTCTGTGCGGCGACGCCCTTGACAGGACAGCGCCCGCCTGGGCGATGCACACACGTGCTTCAGTTGTGGCGTATTGTTCGTGAACGGTAGGCTGGAGACGACCGAGTGATCGTGCAACGAACGGCCCAGAACTTTGTCCGAATCGCAGGGAGAAACTTGACATCAAGCGCCAAATTTGGCGCATGATCTTCAAAGATGCGTAACTGGCACAGTCTTGTCCAACGCATGTTTGTTGGTGTCAGTCCACTAGATACAGCCCAGAAGAATCCAAGCCTCCACTGTGCGCAAAAAGCATAAAGGTACCCAACTACAGCCAATCGGAAAAGCGCCTTTCGGATCTGTAGTGGCTGCTTTCATGGCAGGTATTGCCATATAAACAGGCACGGGGTGAACGCATTGGACAAGACAACTGGTACTTTTCTGGTGCAGGAAAAGCGCGGTGCCTGCACCCAGTTGCCAGAAGCGGTGGCGGGAAGTAACACAGCATGTCTTGCAACAATCCGCAGCCCGATGAGGGTGACCTGTGACTGTTGCCGCTTGGTCACCAACGCCTTCCCCAGGGAGACTGCGCAAGCAGTCGCCGAGGCATCGATGGTATCTCGTTGGGGCACGTTCTCCAACCAAAACGAAAACTGTGGGCAAGACACAGCGCGAACAAAGCCCTGTTCGCTTAGCGGCAGAATGACCACCGCTTCACTGGGTGGATCACCTATGCTTGATGGCTAGCGATTGGTGGTGCATTTCAAGCGTGATTCGCTGCTTGAGATGACCCAAGGAAAACACAGCTGCAGAAAAGGTTGCTGTGAAACAAAGGCTACTCACACCAGGATGTCACTACTCCTGGTGCAGCATGTTGCTGAGGGCTTCCCCACCTATGTGCACTCCTTTGCTTGATGATCGGCAGTTTCTGACAAAAAGACAAAGGACATGTTCGTGAAAATATCTTAAAGCCATTTCTTTGACTGAATTCTAAAACTGTTTGGGTATGTGGCTGAGTTGTTGTATTGGCGTTTGTCATTGATGACGGTCCTTGGGGGTCAAATAGGTGGACGGGTGGTTGTGAGGCAAGGGAAAACCTGCAGGATCAAAAGTTTGGTCGTGGTTGGCGCCGCCATTCGGCAGGGAGAGTTGCGTTCGAACATGGAACCGGACGAATAGATATGTAAGCTCGAGTTCTGCATGGGAGTGGCCTAGTGTCTGGCCATGTGCCAACCCCGTTGAAGCATCGGCGATCGGGGATTCACACTTCCCGTGTGCACTCAAAGGGAGCAGTTTTAGTCGCACCAACCGCTTTCCCTTGAACAGCATCTTGTTGCCACGGAGCCGTGTGAGCTCAACGCGCTAAACGTCTGAGGGCATGTTCACAACCACAATTGCCTGTTGGTTCCGCGGAGTTCCTCGCATGGGCCCACAAATTCGTACTTATGCCTGCTTGTCTTCTTGGTTTTAAGCTCAAGCCTTGACGAAAGACGCTGCTGAGGCCTCTTCCCCTATTCCACGGCTCTGGAAATGCCACGGATGGGGCATGACTTGTAAAGTTGAAACCTTTTTATAGGAGGGATCCCAATTCGATGGAAAATTCCCCCAATTCCACAGGGTTGCCCACAGCACCCAGAGCACGAAATGCTCCCAACTGTCGTTCGTGGACGGCCATCAAACCCACAAATGCAACTGGTGACAGCTGAGCGAAGCCGCGGTCATCGATTCACAAACGAATGTTTGCAGCACTGTGTGGAGTGCACAATTTTTCCCCCACCACACAGAACGCACCAACATGGCCCTCCACACCAGTTGGCATTTCCCACTCAGCCCCGAGCGTCCTAAGTTCCAAGAGCAGGCGGTGACGCGAGTCAATCGCCAAGCGGGAAGAACAGACACATGCCAGGCTAACATCCAACAATCAATTCAATTCAGAGCTTTTCCCAACTTGCCACCATCTTCGACACTGCACACTGCCCTTTTCTGGGGTCAAACGGGGGGGTGGGACTGAGGAGAAGCTGGAAGCGAACCTTATGGCAAACTATAAGGATTCCTTTCCATAAGGATTCCACAGGGCCTCCTTTCTTCCTTATGGGAAGAGAGGAATGGGCAGCTGGGCAGCAGGTCCTCGTCAGTCTTTTGTCGAGTGCTCAAAGGAGTGCAGGAGCTTCGTGACATCGTCTTGGAAGGCGGAGGACGAGAGGTAGCCATCTGCGTGGAAGTATTTTGTGATGCTGTTCGTGGATTCCTTTGCAGGCCTGCGCATTCGTGAACAGTGCACATGTCAGTCGCACGCACCAAACAATAAGACAGGGAGGCACACAGAAATTTGGGGCATTCTAGAGGGATGTCCAAGCCAGTTGTATGGTGGTCCTCTGACTGCTGGTACGTTTGTCCCAAACAACGAGCGATAGCCCCTGTAGCAGGAGAGGGCAGGAGCACAATACGGCCACACCAGTTTCATGCCCCAATCAATATCATTAGGGGCACCAGCTGGTGACATAAGACTGCGCAGAACGCCAGGATCAGCAATTTATCCCAAGCAGCCCTGGAAAGAGATGCTCCGAAGGACATCGCAGGCTGCAAATCGAAAATCGAAGCCCTCCAGGCCAGAAGGGCCATTAGGACAAACTGCACAGTCGACTGTGGGCGGCGTGTTACTGCACACACTGCACTACCCCTGCTACAGTTCTTAGCAGCAACCGATTCATAGTTGCAGTGCAAATTTCCAGAAGACCAGTTGGCAATGGTAGAGCAATGAGAAACCCCCGGTCAATCTTGGCAGATTAAGTAGAAGCGAACAATGAATGCTGTGGAGTGGCCCTCGACAAGGCAGAAAGGGCCTGTACAAGGAGCAATGTGTGGACAGTAACACATGACAGATAGCACTTGACCTTGATTTGCAAAACTTGAATCGACTATGAGCACTTGTGCCAAACCCCATCGTGACATAAAAGAAAGGGGTCGCTGCTGCTCAGCAAGATAGCAAACATGACGTCTACTGTGGAATGCAGCAGGTTTGAACACACGCCAGCAGTGGCCCAGGGAGGGATGCCTTCATTCAAAGCAGCAGAATATGGGTGGGGAACAACAGAAAGTGCGACTGGATCGTCAGGACTCATGGATCGAGCCGAGGGTACCAAGTGCACTAAGCACCACTAAGAGCTATATATCAACATAACAAGTATTTTCTCGCATCAACTTCTTCTGAAAAGAGCATTCCTGGAAAAACACAGTCCAAGAAGATATGGTTACCAATGCTGCCCCATTTGACTCACTTAGCCACATTTTACACCACCAGTACACAAGTATGAGAAGTTTAACAAGGCTGAGCACAAGTTCACTTGTATGAAGGGGGATTTCAGCATGTTCCATCACCTGCTGTCCCCCTTTGCAGTGCTCTCTATCCTGAGGGTGTACATATCCGAAAATCTTGGTAGCGTGGAGGAAACTGTCAGGCCCGCAGTGCCCTGGCCACCATGCACAGAAACAGTCACAGTGCTGCAGTGTGTTTCTGTTCTGCCAACACTCAGTATGCCAATGAGTATACTCTGATCGCTGAAACGTGTTTGAGTGCATGGGTTTCAAGTGCATAGCATTTTCAAGTTTATGGTTTACGTGCAATGCATTGTCAGTGCATGGTCAGCATGACAACCTGTCTCACGTACTCATGCTTTCAGTTCAAACACTTCTTGTCTTCCCTGCCATATCCTTTCCCTATTCCACACCAGCCCCAATCCCATACTTCATACTAGCTGGCATTGCCTTCTGTTGCCACCTGGGAAGATCCATCTGGAAGACTGACCCAAATGCGCAAAGTGCACAACACTCAGAGTTCTTACATGAATTTTGCAACGACGGCAATGGTAGATTTTGCTGGATCTTGTGTAGTTGTATGGGCCTGGTATAAGTCGATGGGACAAGCAAGCCCATTCACACACTGCTCAGCCCAGTTGCCACTCATGCTGGTCTGTGTGTCAATCCAAGCAACAAAACAAATCCAACAGACCCGTTCTTTCAGCTGTACAACCTGCAAGCAACTTTGTGAGTTGCTGACAATGAGTACTGTCTCTCCAACAGAGCACAAAGGCAGATGGATAGACTGATAGATAGACAGGCGGAATCCAAACACAACAATGCTGTTCATTGCTAGACACGCACCCAACAACACCAATGTTGCACGTGGAAATTTGCCTTCAGCCAATCTCTTCTAAAATCTACCTTTAGTACATCCTATTGTCAATCGAATCAAGCTATAGAGATCTATAAACACTTGGCATTGAAGTGGCTGTCAGCCTTACCTTCTTCTTCTTCTTGGTGAAGAGGAATGCATTGCCCTCCTTGACAGAGCAGAAGACAGTGAGAATGATGGTCACAAGTGTGTAGCCCACCACACACCCCAGCACAAGCCACCAGTTTTCATGAAACTTGCCAGGCCAGAATTGGGAGACCAGGGCCAGGGCGATCCTGTTTCAAAGACACACGCACTTCAGCCAAAAGAGGTGGCGGTGGCAGGGGGGAGGAGTGATATGGTCGAGGCAGCTGGGTGTGACCAGAAACAATCCCCATGTTTGACATCCAGGTGCAACAGCAGCATCTGTTGTCCACACAGCGCTGGCCAGTGCTCCGTTCCACACTTCATTTGCTCCTAGGACCATTCGCTGGCACCTGGGGTATGGTTGGGCAGGTTGGCCACCCTCCTGCTGTCACAGTTGACTGACAGGTGTAATCGCTTTCTGAGGGGTTTGGTGTCAATGAGGTGGGTCTTGCATAGGGCAACTGCAGATCTCTCTGCGGTGCACTGGAACAGCCCTCAGGACACTGTGGACACTGCCACACTGCCACAATTGGCTTTTCAGCTTGTACGCCAGTCCAAGCATGCAGACCCCTCATCCCCCACAAAATCCTCCTGACTTTGCATGCACCCCTCTTGCCCACTGCGTGGCAAGATCCTTTCTGTCGAAAATGCAGTCTTCAATCCAATCCAACCAGTCCCCAACCACAGTCTCACACACACACACACACACACTCACAAACACACAGACGCACACGGACAGTGCACGATCGCCCTCTCTGCACAGCCACCCGCCAATGATGTGGACAACACTGGTCCCTTGACAACATGAGTTTCATACTGGAGTTGTTCTGCCGATACTCCTTGTGAGCTGATGAACAACAACAGCAGCCCTCAAGTTTGGTCTGTTGAAGCGATGATCCACTGCAATGTCAAATGATTTCTGACCAGCTGCCCCACCTTCCCCCTTCATGACTTGCCCACGTGACAAGGCCATCAGTTGTGGGATTCATTGTGGTGAACAACAACAATGACGATGACGACGACGATCCCTTGCCACCACATAGCCACCCCTCCCACGCTAGCTCACCCACCCACCCACCGACCCCTCACTGGAGTGCCAAACTGCTCTTCTTTGGCATTGTGCACTCATTTTCAAGCGATCGATCTCTTAGGCTCTCTCCCAAGGGCATTGCACCGCCTTGCACTTCCTTGTGAGGCGGCACAGGGCCCACACCTCTTTTGTTAGGCGGGTGCAACACCTCGACTCCCAGATCTGATGCAATATTCCCAAACACACAAATGACAACAACTATGGCAAATCCCCAATTCCAAATAACAATGAACAATCTGTTCCTGTTGATCCAAGAGCCCGAGCAAGAACTGCAGTGGCACGTTACTAGTCGGCGCACACAGTGGCAACGGAGCCCAAGGCAGGACACTCACGATATCGCGCCCAGGACGATCTTCACGTTGCTCACAAAGTGGTCCTCTTTGTACCCTTGCAGCAAGATCTCCTGTGGCAAATGCACACACACACCAACACATCTTGCTGACAGCTGCATGGCACTACAGGGTGCAGGAGGGTCGACGCATTCCTTGAAACAAAAGATGATCCACATAGCGATCGTGGTTGTGTGCAGTGCACACCAGAGTGGCTGCACAGGTGCATATACCCAGCCTCCAAGCACCAAGTGCAGCCTTATTCCCATTCACGAAACCCGTTTCCCCACCCATCGCCCCCAAGTCTCCCTTTATCGCCTGGTCTCCTACCCTCAAAGGAGGGACGCGGCCTTGATTGCATGTAGTTCACGAATCTTACCCCCACCCCTCAACTATCAACGACTGCCTGATGCTCCGACGCTCATGGAAACCGGAAACTATGCCAAGTGTGGGCTTTCCCCCGTCAGGAACGCACGCACATCCCCTGCCCGCCGTCAAAAAGATTCAAGACCGCCCGAATGCTCCCAATAGATGCCACACAACACAACTAGGCAGACACCCCCCACCCGGCCCCCAGGAAAGGATTCAATCTTTCCCTGAGAATGCACCTCTTGGCGCATCTTGATACACCCTGACACTGTGAGGGCTGTCTTACAATGGAACACTATCATCATGACAGCAATGAAATCGACATGTGATTGCAATCGTCGATACTGTTGGCGCGTGTGTAACCGACTTTGGGTTGGGCTTGGCCCTCCAGCGACAATATTGATATGCCTCCCTCCCCCCGCCCCCGCGTCCTTGACGCCGTGGGGTTGGGTTTTCTGCCATTTATTATGCGGTCATTGCAGACCGCTAGCAGAGGGACGCTGTTTAGACTATCTGAGTTCAGTAGATGCACGTGACATGATCAGCGTGTCGATTTTCAACATTGCCCGTACGGATTCTCATTTGTTCGTCTCCCCCCCCCCTTCCCCTATGGCTGACCCGCATGCTCACCTCCGTGGCAGCCTCGTCCAGCGTGTGCTTGGCGCTGGACGTGTCCCCCAGGTTGATCTGCTTCTCCCCGTCCTCCCTAGCCGCCCCGCCGACCCTGGTCGGCCTCTTCGGCGGCATGGATGCGCGGCCCGGCGCCGATGGTCCGATGGGATCTTCGGGCCGGCGGCGCCGCTTTCCAAGGGGGTGTTGGGAGCCGCTTGGCAGCGGTGGGGCTGCGCGCTTGGGCAGGCAACGCGCGGGGTGGGAAGGACGGGGCGATGGCGTGTTCCCAGTTTTGTCGGTTTTCCTAAGAAGCAATCCTAATTAGGGCAGACAAGTCGTGGGGTTGGGGAGGACGGGAAGCTGGTGTGCCTGACGTTTTGTTGGTTTTCTGAATGCATTCCTAATTAGGGCAGGCGAGGGGGGGATGGGAAGGACGGAGAAATGGTGCGCCTGCTAGTTTGTTGCTTTTTTGGCAGAATTCCTAGTTAGGAATGTGTTGATTAGTTAGGAATGTGTGTTTCGGGGGGTCGGAGTTGTGGTACTTGGTGGTCAATGCCGTTGGGCTTGGTGTGTTGGACTTCGGGCCATGTTTGTGGTGCAGGAATGCGGCGCACTTTGCGCCGTGTGCGTCTGCAAGCACACCGTCACTGCCAGGAGGGCAGAATGTTGCACGAAGAAAGAAATGAATACCTTTTGCCAAGACAACCGCATGATCGTGTCATAGTGGTGTCACCATATGCCAACCTCGCATCAAAATCACACCAAATTGCAGAAAGCAAAATCACCTACTTCCAAAAAAAATAGGCAAGAAAAGTTTGAAGAACAGAATCTTGCGATCAAAATTGCCCTAATGTGAAGCACATATGTTGCACAGCCCTCGAACTTACAAAGGCCGGCCTGGCAGCCTCTGACGCGGGGTGCGGGCTGATCAGCTCCCTAACGTTCGATCAGCAAACCTACCTGAGCAATCGCGGGTGCCATTGCCGTGAACCAATCTGGCGACAATTGGTTGGATGGATGCTGGGATTGATAGCCTTCCAACTCTAACCATTGGGAGTACTCTGGGATCAAACGCACCCGCTGCCCAGCACCCCCTTCTCTGAGAGGCCTCAAGGAACCCATTCTTTTAGATCCCCAGCAGGTGGGACGGCAGTACCGCAATTTCGGGAGGATGGCCACATTCTCAAATGAGGGTGAGGACGCTGCAGTTTACCGACGGGAAGCATGCGTGCGTCATATATGACGCATGAGAGTATGTGTGACAAATGTGACGCATGAGAATGAGACACTCGATGTACATGCTTGAAGTACATCAATTGTCTCATTCTGGCTCGAGGGCATTCCAGTGTCAACCTGTGAAAGTCCAACGCGCAATTGCCATATCCAGCTTCATTCTGCGGTTCTTTGAAATACATTGCATTCTCTTTTCATTGCTTCTTTTGTTAGCCATCATGAAAGCTTGTCGGACACGATAACAACCCAGTAACATCTCTGTATCAATTTTATTGTACATTATTGTACATTGTTGTAAAATTGTATAAATACATTATTGTACAAATACATTGTTGTGAAATTATATCATTGCAATGGAATCACGCCATGGCTTGGCTCATTCTGGACCCACAGGGGCGCATTCAGCGGTGTTGGTGAAACTGTAACCAAAACAAGGCCGATATAATACGACTTGGCCCCGTTTCATCACGGCTTCAACACTAAGCCCGCGACTTTGTTCTATGTTAGCACAACGCGAACACAGTTAGAACTGTATGAAATGGGCAAACTTTTGCCAGAAGATTACCTCTTGGCTAATGTTTCTGCACATCGTTAAGCGATCCAGAAACTTCACCCAAAAAACAACTTCAGAGAACTTTTGCCATTTCAAGTACTAATAGTACCAGCAGCACTTAGCTGTACTCTTGCCATGTGTCGGCTTCAGATCCCGTGCAGTCCATATGGTACATTACAAAGGAGTTGAAAGGTTTCGAACGTCGCTCCTCGTCACACCCACGCGACCCCTAAAGTACAGCAAACTCATCAAGCGCATCAAATACACAGCCGGGCGCTGGGCCCTCAGCTCAGGGTGGGGAGCACCTCCCCACGTTAACAATACACGCACTCTGCCAATCCACCCAACCTAAATAACTCAAGAATCCCCGGTCTCCTGCAGACACCCTCTTAGGTTCGTGGGCCACCCGTCCATTAGTTCAAAAGCACACGTTGGGGCACATCTCCCCCGCATTCTTTCACTGCCTTCACCCACCAGTTGAGCATTTTCTTCTTTAAAAACACTCAACACAACACTCTTTTTGCTTCTTTTCCTCGTTTCGGAGTTCGCCTCGCGCCGCACCGGCGCAGGGCTCGGTCCATTGACCCATTTGACCAAGTCAACGCCTTCTTTGACCAAGTCAAGCCTTTTGCACCCTGTCCCATCCGTGCCCCGGTGCGTGGGGCAGCAGGGCCGGCACGCGGCGCCGAATCTCGGCCCACGTCATCTCCACGTCCTTGGCCACGCCGCCCATGACGTCAGCGTTCTCCTGGGCCCGCCGGACCAGGAAGGGCATCAGCTCGTGCACGGGGCCGTAGGGGAGGCACTTCAGGACCTGTGGGCAGCGGCCGGGCCGCGCGGGGGTCAGATGGTCGGAGAGCGAAGCAAAGGAAAAAGAAAATAGGCAAAAAGTTAGAAAAAGGAAATAGAAAAAAAGGTAGGAAAAGGAAGTAAGAAAAGATGAAAAAATCACAATAGAAAGAAAAGGGAGGAAGACGGAGAAAATGAGGAAAGAGGAAACGAGGGAAACACGTGAGGAAAGAAGAAAAAAGGAAGAAGATGAAAAACTGTAAGGAAAGAGATTGAATAGAAAGATTGAAGTTCCTTGTTATTTTCTATTATTTTTTCCAAAAGCAAGATGCGCGGTGGAAGTTGAAAACGCGGTGGAAGGATCCGGCTCAGAGCGTGGCATCTGGACTGTAGGAAAAGGTGAAAGCAGCAGATGTTGTCGCGTGCGAGGGCATGCTGAGGGATGCCGCCAGCGATGGCGAGCTCAACGCCCAGCCTTAAGCACTGATACTTTCTTGGTATTCTTCGCACTTCATGCCCGCACATTGCGGCATGCTTCAGTACATCGCTTCACACACTATGTGAGGCAAGCGTAAGCCCCAAAGTTGGCAAGCATTCCTCCCCATTCATGCGGTACAAATGCACGGAAGCCGATAAGTGTATCACGCACGCGCGGTACACACGCCATGCACAGCACCCTCAGCGCACTGTGTATTACGGCCCCCTCCCACCCAAAAAAGAATAAATAAATGACATATAAACTAATTAGCAAATAAAGAAAGGAAGTGCACCTTGTATCCGCTGTGGCCCAGCGAGAAGGTCAGGTAGTCGCTCATGCCCATCAGCTGCGCAAAGTACACCGGAGTGGCCTGCGGCGCCATGCCCATGGACCTCATCAGGTCAACGGCGCCGTTGACCGAGTCGTGGTTGTGCGTCGCCAGCACAACCTCCGCGCGGCGCCCTTCACCGATTTCCCGCAGAAGGCGCCTCGCGCACCTGGCCACACGCGCAAAGTGCACTTCTCTTTTGCCCCAAATATTGCATCACGTTTAGGAGTCCCTTGCAATGGTAAATGTGGCACCAGAAACAGGGTTGAGAAACGCACGGTTTTCGGTCCCGCATTTTAGCACGGTTTAATCGCCAATTGCGCGATTTGCAGCAAACTGGCACGGCTAGTAGCTGTGTGAAATGGGACAGACATTGCATCATTGTTATCACCACCACCAACATCATTCACTTTCGCAGAACAAGGCAATGAAGTGTCCGTCAGTTTCCTACTTTACTCGAGCAAAGCAGTGTCTATGATCAGCTCATTGAAGTCTAATGTTTAACACAAACAAAGCCTGAGCATCTATTAGCTCCTGATGCCAAACATTATTAGACATGGAACATTCAACATGGACAGACATTGGCGCAACTAATCCGTTGCGGACAACATTCAAGTCATCAATTCCCCGCCATGTGCTGACGACGCAAACGCGCCAAGCATGCGCCAATAGCACGCAGAGATATGTGACAATTCCATTTCTCGAATTGAATTGAAGTAAACAAGCACCAACGATAAGAATGCAGAACACTTGTTCCGCTTTTCCAGACCTCAGCATCGCACATAAGAGTCCAGGCGACCAATCACCCACCCGCTCATTTCCATTCAAACACCAACATTCAAACACAGGTACGCTGAACGCTCCCAAGAACAATCGGCAACACACAGACAACGAATCCTTTAAAGAAGCGCGCAAGCAGACACCTGTCGAATTTTCTTCAAATCCAAAATTTAGCCATCACATATTTACATCAGGTTTCAGAGTAGAATATTTACATCACGTTTCAGAGCAGAATCGTTGGATCTCGTTTCAGAGTGGAATACTTACATCGCGTTTCAGAGTACAATAGATACATCGCGCTTCAGAGTACAATAGATACATCGTGTTTCAGAGTAGAATACCGTAGTATAGTCAGCCCTTCCGCACCAAACAATTTTGCCGCCGTGCTTTGTGCTCCGCATCCTTTTTCACAGCGTTATTTCTACTTTTTACTTCGCTCCGGAAAATCCAATGAAAAGAGCATTGTCTGTGTTGTTGTTTTCTCCGCAAAAAAGGCCAAGCGTTGCGTTGCTATGCGGAAGGGTTGAACATATTGTGGTGGACTAGTTACAACCCGTTCCAGAGCAGAACACTGACATTGCGTTTCAGAGCAGAATATTTACATCAGGTGTCAGAGTAGAATAGAAACATCGCGTTTCAGATTAGATTTACTCAACCTATTCTAGAATGGATACTTCGCGTTTGAAATTCCAGCTCACCTGTTGTAGTTGCCGTCGGTATCCCGCTTGGTGTCGTGCACAGGGCTGGGCACTGCCCGCTCCTCCGCGCGCCGCCTCTCCTCCACCATGTACGCGCCCCTCACCAGTTTGCCACCAAAGGTGTAGCCGCCGGACCGGCAGCGGAGCAGGTCGGCCTCTAGGCGGGCGGCCGAGTCCTTGAGGTAGGCCTGGTAGGTGTTGAGCAGGACGGCGTAGGTGCCGTTGTGGGCGCGCTGCAGCTGGGCCGTCACGTAATCCACCGCCTGCGGGGCACGGGCGAGTACCAGTGCTTTGAAAAGGGAGTGATTCGATAGGGGAAAGCAACAAGAAAAGGGGCTACGGCTATGAAGAATGCCAATTTTGCACGAATTACTCCATCACTCATGCATGGCGGCAGCAACAAGAGCAGGTGTTGAGATTACGCGAATTCACCATAAAAATGTCATGTCATGAAATTTACTATGCATTTTAATCTAAACAAATGAAATTTAATTTAATTTGTCGTGAAATTTACTCCGTCATTCTTACGTGCTCGTCTGTTTGTATATGCATCTGCACGCGGGGTGAGCTCTATGACTTTCAAGAATAGAATCAATCTGGCCCGGGAAAGCAAATACGAAACCGGCGAAGTTGACATGCTTATAATTGACAACAGCTGTCAAAAATTATTATCTTCAATGCAGTTTACTCTCCTTTTCGACATGTACGTGTATACGCATAGGTACATGCACATGTATATGTACTGGTTGACATACATGTGTATGTGTATTCGGATTTGATGCGGCTTGATTCGCCACTCAACGTACTGGCCTCCACACCACACATTTCTTGCTGCCGGCGCAGGCGTCAGCACACACTAGTAGAAAACAGCATGCTTGCGATGCCATTTTGACACAAATTGATGCCATCGCAGCCACTTTTTATGCCATCGCAATCACTGTGATGGCATCATTTTGTGCCAAAACGGCATCGCAGTTGGCATCGCAAACATGCCGTTTTCTATCAGTGACAGACACGCGCATTTTGCGATCGCCATCACCTGCAAGGCGCAAGGCCCCCGTCCATTGCGTCCGTCTCAGCAAACGCAATCCGAGAAATTCGCCGCATCAGCTCACTCTTCACGCTCATTTGCGCGCGTGTGTAAACTCCTTTTCACATTCATTTTCACTCGTTTTCGCGCTCACCCACACGTGTTCACATTATTCTTCACGATCATTTTCACATTCTCGTCAACAAAATCTTGCCCACAAGAATCTTGCCCAACCAAAACATAGACAGCAAATAAAAAAGGCTCCGACACAAATCCGCACCGGCTGCAGGTACGTCTGCTCCGCGTCCACCAGCACCCGCACGCCCTGCACCGCGGCAGCCTCCGCCACTCTCCCCGCTGACGTCAGCAGCCGGTCGGCTTCCCTCACCGTCGGAGCGTCCGCCCAGCTCTCTAGGGCATCCATGCCGCGCCTGCCGCTTCGCACCGCGTTCATGTGACACGTCAGCAGCTGGTGGGGATCGACGTCACCGCCCTGCAGGCCACCTGCACGGGAAACGAGCCGCTAGCTTACCACAGGTGCCAAGACACACAGTGGAGAACAATTCATTGTCCCCCTAATTAACAAATAACTAAATAGCAATTAAATAATTAACAATTAAAAATTAACAACTAAGCAACTATCAGCCACTCCATTGACAACTGAATACCCAACAATTAATCCATTGACAATTAACCAATTAGCAATTGATCAATCAACAATTAATTGTTGTCGCAGTATTGGGATTCGCGCATCTTAATTTCCGCCTCAAAATTGAGCAAAATTGTCGACAATCGTGCAATCGGTGTGACAACTACAATGCTGCAGAAGCGCAATAGTGCAGCGAATTGTTGCTAGTGCACACGCCACTCAAACTGACCCAATATTCTTCCTTCTTGCACCATCAATAGTCACATCACTCCATGTTGTACTGTTTTCATTGCATGCGGTTCTTGGCTGTTGTGGTGCCCTTGTTGGTGGTCAACAGTTTCAGCACGAACGGTCAACCGTACCTGGCGCAGGGTTCAGGGTGGTTTCGGAACGACCTCACAAGCGCACATCGAGGCGATGCCAAGAGGGTCACATCATTTTCCGGAGTAAATGCCCAGGGTCAAGAAGAAGTTATCCTCGCACTGCGCATAACGCCTGTTTGCACTTAAAGCGTCCGATGCACCACCCTTGGCCCTCTTATCGTACGCTGTGGGTGAAAGAGGGTTCTAAACACAGCACGCTGAGCAATTGCGTACCGCATCCGCACACTCACATGCACACTACTGCGTGAATGTAGTGAACAATGGAAATAGAAACATCACAATCAACATTGTCAGCACAGTGGCATACTCGTGTGCAAATCATTGTAAACGTTTTCCAAGGGTGTTACGCGGCGTCTGCAATGCTGTCAGGGCAACTGAGCCATCACGGGCACCGTCGCAGACAATCAATAATCTTGGACAAAATTGCACAAGGCTCAGTACTCAAAGTACTGTGCCTAAGAAGTAAACCGCTTCATAGATTATGAATAAGCAAAGAAGCGTTAGGTATCAAGTAAAGTAAGTATATCCAAGACATGCTAGGTAAGCATCAATAAGCAAAGTAAAATTATAGTCAGATACTACAATTTGTAGCCCTCTGTGACACTGCACTTCTGTGAACGGCTGTCACGCCTTGCTATCACCTCCTGCCGGCCCACCTGCTCCCTTAGCCGCCTTCAGTGCCTCCGACAGTTTCTCCAGCAGCGACGGCTGCGCCATGGAGGTCAGCTTTATGGCGATGAACTTGTGGCCGCCCGCGCGGGCACTCATCTCGATAGACTCCAGGATGAGCTGCGCCACACAAACCCCAAACACCCAACGTGCCCTTAATTGGGACGTCGAATGCTCACGGCCATTTCCCATTCACGTACTTTCATACTCGCTTTTGTACATCTTTGTGTTCGCACACTCGTAATCCAATGTTAGTGCATTTTACATTCAATTCTCAACACTGTATCTTGCTTTTATACTTCTGCGGCGAAGGCTGCTGCAGTGTAATGCAATGCATGGCCGTCAGCTGCCCAACACACGAAGCTGTTTGCACCGCTTTCGTAACTGGACAGATACTGGGCTTTTTATTCCAGGCGCATGTATTTTCAATCCCGAACTCATATGCACATTGCTGCACAGGGTGTGGCGCACATCACTCAGGCTACAAACGCCCCTTCCTTCAATATCCTCCTTAAACAGTGTCAGAATGGGACAAAATCATGTTTCTCTTTGCGTGCGAAAACTATCAACAAAAAAGACGACTGCAAGACTGCTATCAACAAACAAGTGCCAAGTTCTCACTGCCCATGGTGCCGCTTTTCTCCAGTGCTTCCTGCCAAGGTGTGCCTCACCCCCAGGTTGTGCTCCAGCACGGCCCGCCGCCTCTCCTCCGCACTTTGGTGGTCGGCGACCTCACCGCCGCCATCGAGGCCGCCCTCCGTGTGGTAGTTCACGATGCCACCCACGCCGTGCTCGCGTAGCCAATCCAGAGTCGAAGCCAACTGTGCGGACGACTCACCTGTGGGGGCGACCGGTTTCGTCTCACACGTCAACGCGTGTATCCAAGCGAATAGAAGTAGCATAGTAGTGCAAGTGGGTGCAGTACATTTACAAGTAGAAATAGGACAAGTACAAGTAGTTGTGGCAGTACAAGAGGAGGTATTTACTAGAAGTGGTAACCGATTGACTGGCTGACTGACCATCTGGATGATGCGTTGATTGATTGACATTGGGGGGTGGGGAGACGGATTGCCCAGGACGAGTATGAGAGCGCGAAGGCGGTGTTTCAAGACAAGTTGAAAAAGGAAAAGTCGAAAGCAAGACAAAAAAACGCGGTCAAAGCTGCCCCATCAAAAAAGGTTAAAAGGCATCCAAAAAGGGATCCACCGGCGCTGAAAGCGGTCAAAGTTGGTCAAACCTGGTCGAAGGACCACGCACCGGCGCAGAAGTGCCTGAAGAACGTGCGGCGCACCGCCTCGTCCGCCAGCCGCGGCCCCAGTAGGCGCCTCGCCCCGGAGTACATTTCTTCGGCCCTCTCCACGAAGGCCCGCAGGGAGCAGGCGCGGAAGACGGCCAGGCCGCGCAGCAGCTCGGTTGTGCCCCGGCCGCGGTACGCGTCGGCGCCACTGAAGTCGGGAACGGATGCGGGGGCCTGGGGGAACGGGGGGCACGCGCGAGGGGTCTCAGGGCTCGGGGGAGCGAAGAGTGACGTGAGAGAGTTGTCCATTAAACTGGGATCCTTCTATGCACAGGTTTCGGCTTTACAAGTCATGCCCGCATCAGTGGTAGGTCCAGAGTGTTTGTCCCAAGTTTTCTCAGCCGCTTGAGACAACCACTGTATAATAGCCCCAAACCCACACACCTCCTAAAAACTAAATCTGATGGGCAGTGCCCAGGGATCTAGATTTCGGCCCAAGTCGGCTGTTTGGTCAGCCATTCACAAAGAACGGAATTCCAAACAACCGAGACTTCAGCCTGCTATTCCGTCCTGCTAGCCTGCGTGACTAGGAGAACTGGGGCAGAAGGTTCAAAATGGACCACATTCCCCTTGCTAACATGATGAGGTGCTCTCTAAGGGTAAGAGCAGGTGCATGGGTGCAGGGAGATGGACGCCCTTAGATTTCTTCTCTTTCCGCAAAACTGGGGCTCCCTTGATACAGTTTGACCAGAGTTCGTGCCACAGCTGCAAGAGACAGGGGATCGAGCAGGGGTTTTTGGGAAGCCATATGGGTTTGGGGAGGTGGGTGCCAAGGCCCTTGTGTGGAACGGCTTGTGCTAGAGTGGGGGATTGGTGCGTTTTTGCAGGCGATGATGGCTGTGCGTACTTTTGCAAGGGCTAGCCGGGTGGCCTGCGCTTTGCTGGGCCAGGAGGAGTGGGCGGCGTGCTGGGGGTTGTGAAGTTAGGGCAAGAATTGTTACAAAGTGAAAGAGAAACAGGTTATACAAAGGGCACCACCTGCTAAGCAATGGTATGGGAGACTCTTTGCCATGGTGTACATAGATTCAGATGGGGTCGGGGTAAGATTTGTTGCAAAGAGTAAAAAACAGGTCACACAAAGGGCACCCCCTCCTAAGCAACTGTATGGGAGACTCTTTGCCACGGTGTAGATGGATTCGGCTGGGGTCGGGGTAAGATTTGTTGCAAAGAGAATGAACTAGGTCACACAAAGGGCACCCCCTCCTAAGCAAGTGCACAGGAGATTCTTTTCCACGGTGTGGGAGGATGATGCGGAGTCTCCGGTGCGGGATGATGAGTACACAACACAAACAGGCAAGAAAACTTGCACTCAGGAAAAGGGGGGAGGAAGGGAGGGATGTGTGACGTAGTGTCACTGCATTGATGGCGCTTGTGAGTTGTGTGTGAAGCCTTCCCAGAGCTGTGCCCACACACGCTCAGAGACGAAGACGACCTGATTTATGGAGCGTCCCGACTGGTGTCCCAGCTGTGTCGAAACCCAAATTATAGCATTGATAGCAGCAGTGACCTGCGCTAGGTCGACGTCGGGAGGGGGTTTGGTCGGGTCATGGTCGTCGAAGAAACCCCTTGAGGCAGGCCTGGAGGATGGCAAGAAAACGTGCAGGCCAGGGGGGATGCAGAGAGGAAGGTGGCTTCATGGCTGCCAAGGGAGGCTTCTCAAGCTTGGAGCACAGAGTGAAAGAGAAAAAAATGGCGCGTCTGTGAACTAAGCTGACCACAGTACCTTTCTTATGACAAGTTCACTGGAAGTTTCCCAGAGCATCCAAGCATACTGCTTCATACACTGTTGCGGGATTCTCTCCCGTCTTCTGGGAGGTGTCAGGCATAATGCTGCCTTGAGTCCGTGGTGCAGATTTCCAGTTGTAAGTATCTGGTACTGGATTGTCTGGCAGTGAGAGTGGATATGCTGATGTCAGTGTCTGTGGCAAGAACACAACCAGCACACCATCTTGGCTGGATTGCATGCCCACATCTTGCTCCCATTCCCACTTCCACTACCAGCACACCAGCCACCACAGAGACATGCAAACTTCATCCTGAGTGCTGCAAAGCCGTTGCCTCGATTTTTCTCAAGCAACACTGTGTGCTGTCCTGCTCCTGCACATTGCATGTTCCTTCAAGCTTGAAAACCACCGCCATGCGAATCCCGATACCACCTCGCAATGGGCTGCGGTTCGCCAGCTTTTGGCAAAGGTAGTTACGCAATTCAGGCCACAGCTGCGCCAAGCCGCCGCGGCCGGGACGCCTTGGAGTCCGCAGCAAAGCGCGGCAGTCGGCCAAAACCCGCTCCGCAGGTTCATCGCGCCGAGAAACGATCGCGCGAGCGGAACCATTCGTCACCGTGCGAGAGTGCGCGGGTACCAGGACGCGCTTTAAAGCCCCAAGAAGACCCGCTAGTCGAAGAGGCAAGCCCGTGAAGGCCACAACGTGTTGCTGCCTTTGCCACTTTGCCGCCTTGCAGCGCCGTAGAGCCATCGACGTCAAATGAAATCGAAAGCCATGGGAGTGTGAGTGGGTGCGTGGGTAGGGGGGTGGGTGGCTTCAAGAAAGAGGCGGGGGGGAACCACTCACCTGCTGGCCGTCCCATGCCTCTCCGCCCAGCGGCCGCAGGCCCGCGGGCCCGAGAAGCAGCGCGGCCGGCCCCTCCCCTTGCAGCAGCCCCAGCCCCCCGCCTCCCCGCCGCACCACCATCGCGATGGCCCTCATCGCGCCTGCTGGCCAAAATCGCACTCCTTCCGTCAGCTCGCGGCGCCGCCTGATCGCGATCGGCGTCCAGCGGCGCCGAGAGGCCTGGGCCCCGCCGAGGGGGTCGGCCCAAATTCGAGGGGAGCGGATGATCAATTCGCTCTCTCGCTTTTTTGGCAACGCCAACGCCAGAGGCCTCCCGCGCACACCGGGCGCCATGACCACGACGAACGGATCGCTCGCCCCACAATCGAGGCCGCTCATCTGCTCACCGAATTCTTGACAGGCCCCCGGAGGGCGAATCGGGATCGCGGCTCCCGCTTTGGCGGGGGAACTTGCCCGAGTTCGGGGTGTCAAACGGATGGGCGAGGGCAGCGAGAGAATAAAACCGGCGGGGGCTGTAGGGGCGGGGGGTTGGTGCGGGACGGGAGGACGCCAAGGGGCTGCGGAGGGCGCGAGGTGCTCAAGCAGCGCCCCACCGAGGCCACGCACGTGGTCCTTGTGGGCGACGACTGGGCAACAGCGAGGATCCAGGTGGCCCGCGGTTTGCTGGCCTCGAGTGGATGGTGGTACTGTTCTTTATGCAGGTGGTGTTGACGAAGGCAGGCAGGATCGAGGGGTGGCGGTCCCTGAACGGGAATTGTACTCTCGAGTCCACGGCAACGGTTTACAGCCGAGGCAAAAGGACAACAGGCGTTCTGTCCTTTGTACTCAGTCCGTTCGTCAACTTCCTTAGAGCAATTCTCAGTGCTTCATCATTTTTTCATGCATTCAGTTGTTAATAATACTCAATCAGTTCTAGCTGCAACATGCAGCCCCATTGCTCTCATTCGCGAACGCCCTCGTCGCGATCTTTCATGTGCATTCTGAAACACCATCATCTCAGTTGACTTCAATCTTGATATCTCAGCGTATTCTCTAATCCATAATGTTACAATAATCAAATACCGCTCAGCCCTTGTCATAGCCCTTGACTTCAATGATCAAACCGATGTAGAATACTTGCATACTCTTTGTTCACACAGATCAAGGCGGTCTTGCCATCGCTGCCATTTTGTATTTTCTGTTCGGTGAACTCCTTGAGACGATCAGCTTGGACTTCTTCTGAATCAGCACCTCATGCTTTCCGGTCAATCTCGTACCTCTGATCAGAGAGGCGACGCAAAATGCGATACGGTCCAAGCCAGTGAGCGTCCAATTCCCGGTCATGCTGCTTGAACCTCACCGTATTGCGCAACCATACTTTTTGGCCTGGTTTGAACTGAACCTTGCACACCGTTTTGGTGGTTTCTTCTTTTCCCTTCATCACAAATGCTCGATTTGCATCAATCCCATCATGGCACAACTGTAGTTCGTCATTTCTCTGCCGCAATTCTTTAGACTCCGTCTTTCTCCAGCCTTCCGCTAACGATTATACCCTGTGTACTGGTGCTGCCACCTCATGTGTTCGCTTTGGTGCATATCCCATCAGAGCTTGGAAAGGAGAACACTTCATTGGCTCAACAATCCGAGAGTTAACAGCCAGAACTGCGCGTCCCAACTCACGTACCCACAATTCGGTCTGTCCATCAGTTAGCCTCCTCAAGAGATCCAACAACTCACGGTTTGTGCGCTCAACCAGTCGTTGGTTTTAGTTGAGTAGGCTGGCGAATAAACCCATGCTATCCCAAGGTCACGTGCCATCTGCTGAAGATGTTGCTCTTTGAATGCCATCCCCCGGTCAGAAAGGCAGATTCTGAGGACGCCAAATCGGGCACAAATTGCACTCAGTGTCATCATCACGTGATGGCGATCCGCATCTGCCAGTGGTGTTACTTCACACCGCCGTGTTGCATAGTTTACAACGACCAGCAGATACCTGTAATCACCCACTGGTGTGAATGGGCCCAGAAAGTCCCATGCAGTAAACTTAAACGACTCTCATACCAACCATGTTTCTGATGCCGCTGGGGTCACATTTGGGCCGTATTTCTGACAGGCTTCATAGGCTTTCGCGTTGCTACTGACGTCCCCTTCCATAGTAGGCCACAAATACGTCCTCATCAGTTGCGCCAACGTCATGCATGCACCATAGTGGCCCGGATCATCATGAACGCCACTGAGAACATGCTTTTTGTCCTCCTGACGTACCACAAGTTGTGGATCGCCCAACGAATTCTTGTGATACAACTTCCCATGCATAACCGCAAAATGGTCAGCCAGGCGCTTGATGAATCTCTGATCCTTTTTGGTGTTTCTGGTCGAAAATCTCCAGTTGTGGTGTATTTCTGCATGTCATCATACCATTCGTCACTACCAGGGACCACAATCATCACATCCAAATATTCATCGATTACAACTTCCTCTTCCTGAATCATGGGCAATCTCGAGAGAGCATCAGCATTTTTGTTCAGTTTCCCAGGCCGGTACATGATCTCAAAGTCGTATTTCACAAGAATCATACACCATTGTGTTACCCTTGATGACACCGTTTCGGGATGCTTCAACAATCCTTTCAGGGGAGCGCGGTCTGTGTAGACAGCGGTGTGCCGCCTCATAAAGTAATGTATCAGCTTCTTGAAAGCCACAACCACAGCCATCAGCTCTTTTCCAGTCATGCCATGATTTTTCTCTGCTCTTGTCAGCGCTTTGCTCAAATAGTATACGGGTTGTGGTAACCCGTCTGATCCCAGCTTACTGAGCTCCTCTCTCAAACGTGCATCTGATGCATCAGTATGCAATAGAGAATCCTTGTACGTGGTACAGTCATCACTGGAGATGTTATTAGTGCTTGGCATAGATCATCGAATGCGCTCTGTTGCACAGATCTCCATTCAAATCCAGCTCCTTTGTGTGTCAAAAGATGCAAAGAATGTGCGCGTTTTGCAACTCCCTTGATAAACCTTTTGTAGTAGTTCATAAACCCAGAAAATCCCTGGACACTCAAAGTGTTGCGCGGCCTTTCCCATGTCTTGATCTTTTCGATCTTTCCTGGCTGATGTTCGAGAACCTTTGCACTGACCAAATGGCTAAGGAAGATGATGGAACTCTGCGGGAAACTGCAATTTTTTTGGATTCAATCTCATCCCTGCTTTTTTTAGCATTGAAAACACTTCTCAAGCCTGCTCATATGATCCTCAACACTGTCTGAGCCAACCCCGCAATCGTCAAAGAACACTTCCACTTCAGTCCCAATGAATGGACCAAAAGTTCCCTGATCGAATAGGGCATAACCGAGGGGCGCACTGGTGATACCGAATGGCATCACTGTGTAGCGGAACTTGACAAACGCCGTAACAAAAGGCCATATAATCATGAGCACGTGGTGTTAGTTCCATCACGTAATTGTGAGGGCAGCGGTTTGGGGACTTGTACAATACGGGAACACCATTGTATAATAGCATGGGTAGTCATTGTACCATTAGTTTCTGAGCCGCGCCAAACGGGCACGGGTTGTATAATAGATATTTAATATAGACGGAACGGGGTGTGAGATGCACACCAAGCCGGGCGCCGTTCGGGGTCAAGGCGCGTGGGACAGACCCACGGGGTGCGCCACCAAGATTGGGCGAGAATGACGCTGGGATTAGTCAGGGTGACTCGCGGGACAAAACGGGGTTCACGGGAGGGGTTTGAATTCGAACATCTGAACATTACAAAGTTGCCAATCTGGCATGTGCCAGTTGGGCTGCCTAAACCCCGCCCTTGGGCGGCTATTTAAAGCCGTCCAAGGTGAACATTGTAATCCAAGTTCGCTGCGGAACTGTGCCTTTGCCTCCACGCTCAAAACTGAGCTGCTGCCCGACCAAATTTGCCGAGCAATCTGCCTCTGGCAGATTTGCCCCTTACAATAATAGCCACTGAAACCATCAAACACTAAGTAGTATTTCCTTCTCACAAGCCTGTCTAAACATGCTTCAGCATTGGGCACTGGCCACTGAATTGGAATGGTTGCCGCTTTTAGCCTGCAATAGTTGTGGCACATTCTGTATGCGCCAGATTTCTTCTAGGGGAAAATCGCCCCTGCATCCCATGGACCGTAATATTCCTCTACCATTTTGGTTGTTAACAACTCATCGCAACAAGTTCTCGCAAAGGCCTTGATTTTTGGCGGCCAGCGTTGACTCTTCCTTGTGCATATTGGGAGGGTTCGTGGCTGCAGCTCGATGTCACACTGAACTAAGCTCGTGCGACCTAATTTGCTCAATTCATGAGCAAACAGGTCTTCATGGCGACACACTAAGGCGTCGAATACAGATCACAACTCAGGTGTTGCTGCGCCACCAACATTCAAGGTTTCGATATTATCCACTGTGATGTGGAAACAATCAACAACCAATGACCTGCAGTAAATTGCATCAGCTGTCTCTAGCAGTACAACAATACTTGCCTTGCAAACATCCCACAGGAACCCCATACTCCCAGAATTCATCTCACTGGTACTTTTGGAGTCATCAGCTGCAACATTGCTCTCAAATCCTCCTCCATAAACATCACCCAAGGCGATGCTCAATGTAGTCTGTTCCAAATGAGTAGCCAACGCAGCCTTGTGGACAGCAGTTGCCTCTAGATTGTCCATCCACTTGATGTTCTCACTGATGTCTTTTGCGTCTGCTTCCATTTCTCGTAGTTAATTGCTGTGAAGTAGTCCAGAGTCACCATTTGACTCAGACGGGTTATCAAGATCTCAAATATCCTCATCTCGGACATTTGCAGCTATCTCAAAAGGCGTTGCATTTGCCCCTGTCAGTGGCTGGCTTCCACTTATATTGTTTGGGCCATTGTCTTGATGCCAATTGTTGCTATATTCAGTTCTAATACCGATTTAATTCTCTCTCCAAGTCATGTGTCCTCCACCTCTTCCACGACCTTTACCATGATTCGCTGCTCCCCAATTCCCAGAAAAATGACTCGACTCGGCTCAGTCTTTTGAGTCGATCGATGTGACCATCATGGTAGTGAGCTTATCATGGATTGTGCCAACTTCTTCATGTTTCGTTGTAGCCCATCAATATCCGTCTTGTCTAATATCATGGTTTGATTTCTCATGAGCTCGCCAGCTGTTGGCAATCTTCCTTCCATAAGAAGTATTGGCTTTTCTACTCGCTTGGTTTCTATCACTGCATGGTCAATGATACGAACAATACAATGTAATTTTGGCTATCCTGCCAAGCCACCTCTGCCCCGGACCCGTGTGGTCCTGGGCACGCGCCCCGTGGTGGCATCCCCCTCGGGTGCATCGTGGGGTGATGCATCAATCAAAATCAGGGATATCCGCTTCTAAAACATGCAAGCAAAACTCTTTCTTCAAGCCCATAACCCAAGTGCTTCCTATTCAACATGCAAGCATTTGTACCTCTCCGTATAAAAGGCCATTGATTTATCCTCCACTTGTTTTGGGTCATGCAAAGCGCACTCAATCTGTTCCAAATACCCAAGTTATCTGAACCTTGTAACGAATGCAACCTTAAACTCATCCCATATATTGTCATCACCTTCCTAATGTGTTGCTCTACTATTGTACTATGTTTCTACTTCTTGTTCAAAAACTACAACAATATTGGCAATCCTTGTTGCTTACGTGTCCCAACCGTTACTCCTTGTCACTCATAGGAAATGCTTGACCCACACCCCTGGGGCCCCTCCCCTTCCTGTACAAGGGCATGTATTTGGTTTAACACTGCACATCATGTTGCTTCAATGTGAAGCATGTGAATGCACTAGCATTGCCATATGGGCCCCGCTCGCACTCTGCCACATTGCTCACTCGACACCAATAGTGACGCTCCACCGTATCAGTATGGTGTGTCTCCCTATAGGACCACACTATCACCTGACACAACCTGCCATTTTGTTGACACCTTTTCATGCAATTAGTGCTATGGAAACATGCATGCTGTGTAGCAAGCACGTGATCCCTTTGCCACAACGAATTGCCTTCACCATAGCAGCACAACACATTGTAATGTTTCAAGTCATAGCATGGCACCACAAGAATTGTATTGCATTGCATGTCAACCCTTGGGAGGATGCTCAATTAGTCAGCGAATTGATCCTTTGGGCGGTGGCTCAGTCACTCTACCACGGCGCCCTAGTGATAAATTGTGGCACTGCTCTTTGGACCTACCCACAATGTATGATTCACTCCGTATTCAGGTCAACGATGAAAACGTTGACATAAAACTAACCCGCATGCCTAGCAACAACTGATTGCTGCTTGCGCTCCTACCAAAACACTTCAGAAAGGCTGCGCAAAATGGACTTTAGGCTGTTGGAGTCTTGTCGTATCCAACCGCTTTGTGGATGTCTTGAATCTTTGATACCGAAAAGTTCTCGGAAAGGTCGCCTGGCGAACGTAGATATTATGGTCCAGGCCGCGAGGCCTAGTGGGAGCAGCCAAATGTGGTAAATAAGGTATAAATACCCATGGGAGAACTCTAGTACAAGGGTGTTGATGAGGCGTTGTGGCGAATGCCGAAACCGGTCCGCCTTGCCATGAGTTAGAACCCTGCCTAAGGCAGATTGCTCCACCAGGGGTATTTCTACGGAAAGCCTAAAGTACTGGTGTCCCAACCCACAAAGGACCAAAGCGTAGTAGTAGAATTCGAGTACTCTTATTGCTCAATCCGCCCTAGGTTGCAATAAGTTGGCCTGGTCCGTGTCTCAACTCGCACACCCCTTGCCTCGGGTGCTAATTGATAAAGGGAAGTAGGATTGAGGGGTGGCAATCCCAGAATGGGAATTGTATGCTTGAGTCCACGGCCACGGTTTACAATTGAGGTTGAAGGACAATACACATTTTTTCCTTTATACTTAGTCCATTCATCAACGTTCTTAATGCAATTCCTAATGCTTCATTATCTTTTCGTGCCTTCATTTATTAATAATATTCAATCAATTTTAATTGCCACAGTATCTCATCCAGCTGGCGTGTGGCCAATTTTGGTAATAAATAAACAAATAAATAAATAGATAAGTAAGTAAACAAATAAATATAACTTGTAATGGTACATATTCTAAAGTTGGTGCTAGGACGAGCTGTGACGCCTATCGGCGCCATGGGTTGCCCAGACATGTGTGGACTAGCCACAAATGTATCTGCTCACCAATCTTTGTTTAATGAGCTGGATGTAGCTGGAGGGTAGCCCATGTCAAAATGCCCACCAAGATGAAGTGGTACTGACGAAGGCATGTAAGATTGAGGGGTGGTGACCCCTGAATGGGAATCGCATGCTCAAGTCCATGGCAATGGTTTACAGCCAAAGCAAGGCGACAATAGGAGCTTTGCCCTTTGTATCAAGCCAATTCATCAATGTCCTTGATGCAATCCCTAGCGCCTCATAATCTCTTTATGCCTTCAGTTGTTAATAATACTCAATCAGCTCTAGTTACAACAATACATCCTTAACTCCTCATTTGTGTTGTCTTTGTTATGTGGTTGTCTCTGAATGCGTGGTCAGCAAAGTTGCGGTCTAACTGGTATCAGCGAAGCCGCACCACCAAATTGAAGTCCGATTACAGCAGTGGAATATTGGATCGGCACAATGATGGTATCATTCAAATGCTCATGTTCTTGCAAAAATCTGTTGTGTACTCTCTGGCATTTAAATACTATGTACTAGGCCCCAAGAAAAAACATGCCCTTGCTTAATCCCCTTTTTTCTATCTCAGATTCTAGGTCAAAGATATGCCCTTGCAAGGGCGCATTCCTGCAATTCTAGGAATCAATCTTTGACACACAGATTTCAAGGCAATCATATGATCTTGTAAAAAACAAGTTCCTTTGATGATCGACCGTCATTGGGTTATTTTGCCAAGCTTCAAGGCAGGTAGGTTTTCTTTATACAAGCACTATTCCTTGGCCCTCCCATCACCTTTGACGAGAACATTTTCTCAAACACCATTTTTCTTTGTAGAGGCAAACCCGAGATATCCCATGTATCAGCGAATTCATCCGAATAAGTGTTGCCCACAAGAACCACGAGCGATTATTGCCCCGAAAATGAAACAATGCTCCGTTAAAATGAACATCGCCCAACACATATTCACATCACAAATGAACTATCCATAATTGTTATCGGATTGAAGTTCACCGAGCAAAACAGTGACGACATAACCATGGCGCGAGGATGGCCTCACAGTAAAGGGACATGCTGGTTTGGGATCCGTCAGCAACTCCCTAGCCTCAGCTCGCCCCCAGACTGCCACCTCTAGACAACATCCCCAGGGGCAAACCCACCTATGTCTAGCGCATGCTTCCTGCAAGTGAATCCCATGGACAACAGGGCCGAACCGGCCAGTGAACCAACAGCATGGGAAGAAAATTGAAGAATTAGAAAAATGAACAGAAAGAAAACTGAAAATTTTGAAAAAATGGCAAACAAAACTTCCAACTTGTTTGACGCGACCACGTGATTCACAGGCCCGATCGACCGCACCAAAGGCGTCCTGGCGCGCCTCCGCTCCCCAGTCGAGGCGGGGGCCGCCCCAGCCGCCCCGGCGACACGCTCCCCCGCGCCCGCCGGCGGCCTTCCCCCTACCCGGGGGAGGGACGTGCGATGGATCCCCGGCCCCCGTCGCCGTCCGGTCCCCTGCGCGCCTTCCGCGATGCCGACGACCCCGATCGCCGATCCCCGACCGGTCGAGGAGCCAAGGACTGCGGCGGCGCAATCTTCGGGCCGTGCAGCGACGACGAGGCGGCCGCCAAGGCGGATGCTCTTGGTACGGACGCGCTGGACTCCTCCTTGGGTTCGTCCGCGGGGGCGATGAACCAGGAGAGGCCGTTGGGCAGGCGACGGAAGAAGTACGACCCCCGGCGTTACATCTCCCCGCGTCGCGGGGGGAGGGGGGGCGAAGAGTTGGGCAGCTCGCCTCCCAGTGGGTACCTTTGGATGTGGATGGGCCACTTCAAGCGCTGGAACCGCCGCTTCTTCAGCCTGGACACGCCGGGCGCCCTGACCTACTCCAAGGCGCCGGATGCCATCGGCCGCCAGCGCAGGACGATCACGCTCGCGGGCGCCGACGTGGTGATGGCCAAGGGCAACGCGCGGCAGTTCTGCGTGGTCACGCGCGGTGGGGGGATGGTCTACCTGCGCGCCATGGCGCGCGGGGACAGGGAGCTGTGGGTGACGTCTTTGAGGAAATCCGTGGAGGACTTCGGCGTCATGTTGGGCAGGGTGGCCGAGGCCGCCGCCGGGCCGGGGCTGCCGGGATCGGGCATCCACAGGCGTTCGTTTTCGATGGAGCTGGCGGCCGATGTTGACCCCCAGCAGGCCAGGATCCAACGGGAGCTGAATTCGCGGCTGAGGGGCAGGATGGCTCGGCTCTCGCCGGTCGAGGCGGAGGTCAGGCGGCGGCTGGCGGTGACGGGGAGGGGGTCGGGGGGGGAGGGTGGAGGTAGAGAGGAGGGGGGGAAAAGCGGGGCAGACGGGCATGGACTTGTTTATTGGGGCCAGAATGGTAACTTGGGCCAGGGCGTGGGTGAGGAGAGGTCTCGGGCCGGTTTTTGGACCCTCGGCGGGAGGAAGGGCCAAGGCCAGGGGGAGGCGGGGATCGCCGGGCGGCCTTCGGCGGAGTCTGAGGAGAGGGACTGGGATGGGGTGGATGTTCTGGGAGGGCTGGACGCACTGATGGGCGAAGTGCGGCGCATAGTGGCCGACGAGCTGCTGCGGGTGCTGGAGCTGCAGGTGGAGAACGCGGCGCTGCAAAGGCGGCTGAGGCTGGCCCGCGAGGCCGGGGGGCAGGGGGCGGAGTCGACAGTGGGGGTGGGGTCCGGGAATGGGGATTGTGAGGGGGGAACTGACAGCGACGGGAGCGGAGCTGGGCTGGGGGGGCTGGCCTGCTCCTCGGAGTGTTACTCCACGGCGGGGTCGTGCTGGTCGGACGGCTGTGCGTCTGAAGGGGGGGGGGGCGGCATCGGGGGCCCGCCCTCGCCGGGAGGAGTCATGCCAGACGAGCTGATCAAAGCGCTGGAGGTGGTGCGGGAGGTGGAGTATGCGATGAAGGCGCCGCCTGCAGTGCTGGTGGTGGGCAAGCTTGGGGAGCCCCCCTCGACGGAGGAAGAGATGGACGGCCCGGAAGAGCACAATGAAGAAGACACCGAGGTGGGGGCTGTGCACACGAGAGTTGGTGGTCTGCAATTTGATGTGCCCATGCCATCGTTTTGCTGCAGACCTGTGTGCTCTCACACATGAATGTGGAGCACAAGATTGGTGCACAAACGGATTATCCTGACACTGCTTGGCACTGTCATATTTGGCTCACGTTGCCAGAAATAATGCATCAAGGGGCTAAGATCGTCCTGCATTGTCACCCAGCATTGGCAAACAGGCCCCATTCACATGGCTGTTGACTGTATTGATGCAACATCAAATTGCTGGCAGCCCGGTAGGAAATGCTGTCAAGCGCCCAGGCTGCCCACACTGCCATTCTCACAGGTGTTGTCAGTGCACCTCTTTGGCCCTAGCTCCAGCCAGCAGGGCCTGACACCCAGCCCCTTTCTCCATTGGCAGCTCTACTGTGGTTGCCATTCACAGCTCGTTCTTGTCAAGGACTTCTGGGCTGCAATTTTCCCAACTGGCCTGTGCATGGACTGTTATGATGTGATGGACTTGGGCAAGTGTGGATTTCTTCCCTTGGATCGTCTCCACAGCGCAGTTCATCGGCCCCTGCGATCACCTTGGAAGCACTCGCTTGGACCTGCTTTTATCTGTTGTGGATGAACGCATATTGCAGAGTCGACAGACACACCTTGCCAACCATTCTCTCTGCTCTGTCCTGTGTCGCCTCCCCCTCTTAGGCTGAAATCTCTTTGTCAAAATATCCCCACACAGGCAGATGACTCCCCACGTGGCTGGCCCGGCCCGCGCTCCTGCCTGCCGGCGCCCCGGCCCCTGCGCCGCGGCTTCTCCCTGTGGAGCATCCTCAAGAACGCCATCGGCTGGGACCTCACACGCATCACCATGCCCTCCACCATCAACGAGCCCCTCTCCGCCCTGCAGCGCCTCGCGGAGGAGCTGGAGTACAGCGCCATCCTGGACCGCGCCGCGGCATGCGCCACCGGCGTGGACCGCCTTCTGCACGTCTCCGCCTTCGTCCTGTCCAGCTACAGCTCGATGCTGCTGCGCGACAGCAAGCCCTTCAACCCCCTGCTGGGAGAGACGTTCGAGTACAGCCGCGGGGGGGTGCGGTTCCTGGCCGAGCAGGTCAGCCACCACCCCCCCGTGTCGTGTTTCTGGGCGCGAGGGGGTGACCCCAACGGGGGCAGTGAGGAGGGATTTGAGCTCCATGGCGAGCTGGAGCTCCGCAGCAAATTTTGGGGCAAGAGCGTGGCGGTGATGTCCGCTGGGCGGCTGCAGCTGAGGCTGTGCGGCAGCGGGGACGAATTCGTGTGGGACAAGGCCGCCGTGTCGATCAACAACATCATCCTGGGCAAGCTGTGGCTGGACGTGCACGGCGACGTGTGCGTGGAGAACCGCGCGACGGGCGAGTCGGCCAGATTGCACCTGCCGCGGTGTCGCGGATCCCTGGCCGAGCGCGGCAGGGTGCAGGGCTTCGTGCACGACGCGCGCGGGGAGAAGGTGTACCGTATCTACGGAAGCTTCATGGGGTCGGTGATGGCCGAGCGGGTGGGGGCCGGGGATGGGGACATCCGCGAGGCCATCGAGCTGTTCAGGAGGGCGGCCCCGCCAGATGAGGGCGGGGCGCAGTACTACATGACCGGCCTGGCGATCACGCTCAACGATCCGAGGGAGATGGCGCCCGGCGAGGTGCCGCGCACGGACTCCCGGCTGCGGCCGGACGTGCGGGCGCTGGAGAACGGGGACCCCGACCTGGCGACATCGGAGAAGCTGCGGCTGGAGGAGAAGCAGAGAGCGGCGCGCAAGGCGAGGAAGGAGGCGGGGATCGGACACGTGCCCGCGTGGTTCCGGAGGCGGGAGGGGAGCGGCGCGGAGCTGGTACGCGGCGTGGGGCACAGTGGGCCGCCGGTGTGGGAGTTCAACGGGGGATACTGGGAGCGCAAGCAGGACAGGGAGTGGCCGGAGTGTCCGGATATATACTGAGGAGCGGGCGGGCAGGGAAGGGGTGGAGAGAATGTATTATTCCTTCGCCTCTTTCCGTGAGGATCCATTCTGCTGAGAAGGTGGGTCAGTGGGTCGGCAGTTTGGGGTTAAAGTGTCGAAACAGGAAGGGATCTTCACTGAAGACAGAGCGACTTATTGCATGCCATGGGTGGGGGTGCCTGTGACCTGGGGTGATGTTTACGGTCCCCGATTGCGTGAGCCTCAAGTTGCGGTGACTGTGGGGGGAGATTTGTTGAAAGAGAAACGAGAGACAGGTCGCACAAAATGCACCCCTTCCTCTGCAAGTGTGGAGCAGGGAAAGGGGTGGGGGGTGGGGGGGTGACGGACAGCAATTCCACCCTGGCCAAATGGGGGTTTCAATTCATTTTGCAGTGCTGGGATCAGGAGACGTTTTTGGCGTCCTGCTCCTGGTGACCATGCCATTTATTAATTTAGCTCGCGCTTGGCCCTGAGGGGCACTGTGGGTGGGTGGGGGTGGGGGTGATGGACTGGTGATGGACCTGCACAAGCTTGTGTGATGGGCTGGGGGGGTGGGGGTGGGGCTGTTGAGATATGGGTGATAAATGATTTCCTCTTGTGATTGGAGGTAAACACAAACGTGGAACACTGCAGAGAAGGCTAACATGCCGCATGCCATGGCTGTACATTAGTATCTTCTCTTAAGTTGCTGGAGTGCAAGGACATTGGATGTCTGCCCACTGTTGGAATTTGCGACAATGAACATGGCGTCAAACCTGGAATGTGCACTCTGTGAGGGGCCCATTCTGTTCATGATGGACTGAAGGAACTGACAGCCATGTCGTGTTCCATTTAGCCCAGCCATCTGAAATGTGTTGGCAATGGTTGGAATCATTTTTTGATACAGCAGCATTGCACATGTCATTCTTAACGATATTTCTGACTATCGAAGGGTTATTTCCTACTGGTGGGCCATTCCCACCCTGGGATGGCAAGGTTTGATCATTGCGACCGGTTGGCCATCCTGCAGGGCAGCGAGCTGACGCTCTTCACGCCAAGCCCATGCTGAGAGTTTGTGCCGAGTGGGAAATCAATGCAAGAGTGGAGGCAACATGCTTTGCCTGTCAATACTCACGTCTACGCCATGGACTTGGCTGCTGCGGAGAGTGGCATCGACGAGATGCCAAGCCTTTTCGGCTTGTTGGTCACAGGATGCCAGGATGTGGAAAAGACAGCCAAAGGTTGCATCAAGCAGTCGCTTGTGCCACTGTGTCTGCATTTGAACCAGTTGGAAGGAAGGAGAGTTGAAACAACTCTGTGGACTGCTGAACAATAATTACAGGGAGGACCATTTTTCTGTTCTTTACATGAAAGAAGTGTCTGTCACCAAACACAAACATCCGCTTTCGGATCCACCAAGAGATTGCTTTGGATTCGCTTGGCAAGCACCCACCCAAAGAGGTCCCACGAAAGGCACTTAATAGGATACTATCGATGCGTACCTACTATATACAATACATATTGATAGAATCCTACTAACCCGACTGGAACCTACCACCACATGCCGCCTAGCTTTTCACGGAAACCTTCTGTCATAATAAGTGGACGGATTGTGGCCACTTCCCCAATGCTTCAACAAGATTATAGATGCTGTTTGGGGCACAGTAAATGGAGCCAATCTATACAAATGGATGGCTGCCACGCCACATGAATCTTTACACGAATACTACCAAGCTGGTGCCCTGTGAGGCCCAGGATTCCAGGCCGGCGTGGCCTTGGTCGACAGTTTGCAAACAGGCCGGAGGGGTATCCCTCAGGGATACCCCTTGAGCAACTCGCCGAGAGGCCACAGGGAATTCACAGGGACCGTCACGGCCTGGATGTATGCCAACAAGTAGACAACTGTCACATAACACCGCCCAGCTATTCACCCACTATGCGGGCAGCACTCAGGAAACACCATGGTCTGTGAGGCCCGCACCCAGCCACCCGCATGCCCAACAACTGGCCAAGACGCAGTGCGAGTGCCAAGCGACCAACCCAAATGGACCAGAGGCACCTGCTGATGGCCCTTGCATCACAAAGCAAGAGCACCAATTGATCGGGTAGCTCAGCCCATGGGAACCCATGGGACTGTGCGGAGGGGGTGGCAGCCACATGGTAGCGAAGACAATCCCAAGGGGATTGTTCGCAGGTGGCTGGGGGGATCAGGAGGCGGGGGCAGAGCTCCCGATCTGCCCGGGCAGGTTGCATACAGAGGGGTACTCGAGAGAGAGCATCCCCCGGGGACGGGTGTGGGAACCGCAGACGAGGCCGTCTGGATGTATTCCTGAAATTGGGAGGGTCTTTCTGGAATTGCAAGCGACCCAAACCATAGAGGGGGGCTTTGTGCCCAACCCCGCCCGAGGGGTTTGCTCATGGAGCCTGCCTAGAAGTAATGCGCTGACCCGACGGTGGGCCGAAGAGGGGCGCAAGGGGGTGCGAGTGCGGGGAGTGAGATGGTGGGGGGCGCCCATACCATTGAGCGCCGACTCAGCGGGGCGCTCCGGGGGATTTGGGATATATGCGCGTATCTAGCAAGGATCGGGCGTTGCCATGTAGCCCTCTATACTAGGCTACTATGTGAGGCCTGGCACATGGGGCCCCCATGTGGGGGGTCGACTGTAGTCAAGCCAAGCATCCCATTAAAGGTCAAATAGGGTCATTATAAAGAACTTATCGTACAGATCAATTTCAAATACAAATTAATGTTGAATGATACTAAATTTGAGTTTTTCTAATAGGTTTTGAGGATTCTGCTTTTTAAGGAGAACGACATAAATGGACCCTAAGAAACAACCTTTGTTTCCAATGGTGTTTTGGGATATTTTGTATTGAGAGTTTTTGTATAACTGAAAAGGAGCAATGGTTGAGGTATTTTAGGAATGGTGGAGATTGTTATCAGTTGTAGCCTTGGAAATAGGTTAGCTTATGATGACATATGCGCGAATTTGTGCCAATCTTACCATATCCTCTATGGCTGCACTACCATGGCTATACTGCCTTAAGTACCATGGATTCAGTTTCTTCAAGGTTAGCGGTGGCAATGTGATGGCGTTAGGGTTCAGTGGAACTTCAAGTGAAAAAATCTAATGAGAATCAGTGTCCAATATGTATACTATGGAATAGGTGAGGTGACTGGATAATAGTTGGAAGATTTGGTTGGATTTGGGCGGCCCGTATGGGCTGTGTGGTGATGGGACTTTAAGCGGAAAGTTCTGATGTGAATAACAAGAGGTATTAAAAGAGGGATAGTAGGGAATACTCTGTAGCATATTTTGTAGGATGTGTGGACAAGAACGAACGTGAATGTTTATATAATCCAGCGAGCAAGCAATGTAATTCTCTCTCGGTTTGTAACACACATTGGTTATGGCCATTGCAGCCAGCTAGGCCTCCTCGCCGGCTGAGGAGAGGACTTGAAAGGCCAAATGAGCATCCCTTTTTAGGGAGGGACTCAGACCCTGTGTGCAACTGGCGTGAGATGATTGGTTTGTGCGTTTCTGGTCGCTTCATTGCTCAAAATCAGCCCCGCTTAACTGAATTCAAGTCGATCTTTTACTGCTGCCTCCGGAGAGGTCTGGTCATGGTGAGGCCACGATTCAAACAATGTGGCAGAGATAAACGCATGTTGTGCATATGTACGGTGGCAGTTCACAGAGTTTCTAAAGCCGCGGTCCTCCACAAGCTAAATCGTGACCAATGACATGGGTCTATTGCTATGCGCGCGGGTTTCAATTTGCAGGCAGAGCTCCGGCCTGGGAATTGGCTGTCAAAACAACCTCTTTTGAAATTCACCCCTGGCTGATCAACTTACACTATCAAGTGTTCCCAGGCGCTTGGGATGCCAAATCCAGCCAATTGAAAGGTTTTAAGGTTTTGGCACAACAATTGGAGCATGATGTTGATAGTCAATTTTGCCCTTCGTGCTAGTCACAATAGTCCTATATAATATGGTGGAAACAACGAAACTTTGTATGTGGCTTGGAGGTCATGTAAAGGCACTTGCCATAGCTACTCGATGCCTTGGTATTTCAGCTTCCAATCTTTGCTCAAGCATGGGATAATCCCTACTTCCTATTGCTCTATTAGGAATTAGATAGGAGCTTTGCCTCGCTTCAAGTCAGCTCTTCCATGTTGTGCTTGTCCTTCATCTCGCACTTGCCGGCAATCTACTGACGATCTATGAAGATGGCACACCGCTCAACTTTTGCTCCAGCCATGGACAACAGAGCGTGCTGAAAGCAACAGCCTGAGCTTGCAATTGCGAGCAAAAATCGACCAAAATACACATTTCGAACTATGCAAAACTTGTGTGGCATAGTGTCAACATGTGTAAGAATCATGTACATCGAGTGAATCGTTATAACACATTTCGGTCCCATTCTTTTACAATAAGTATGCCATTTAGCACAGTTTTAACATGATTTCCAATCGCGTTATATAGTAAACGATTTTGGAACCAAGTATTATATCCAATTTTTACAAGTGGCTGCTTTTCACCAATGCAAGTTGTCCATTTCGAGGTGGCGAACGATTGTGTCCTCAATTTCACCCAAGGAATGTCATTGCATAGGCAAGTTGACCTCCTAGATGCTGTTATTAGAGCTAACGCCAATGCAAGCCTTCAAGGTTTATTATGTCTAGTGTTGTAATTTGGGAACGCAGCTAAGAGCGCCCCAAAAAAGAGTTTTTTTATTGTATGACTTAGTGTTCTTGTCGGCGCGGTCCCCCCTTGGCCGCGTCCAGATACCCTGGCCCGCGCTCTAGGGCCTCTCCGGTGGAAGCGTGGTCGTCCTTGGCCGGACGGCGTATCCCGGGCTCTCTCTGGCCCGTGG